>JABUQX010056642.1:10000-14827 GCA_015478945.1 Trachelipus rathkii
TATACAGAGGAATAAAAACTCTTACTATGTTGTGTGTGTGTTGTACGCCGTTAGCGTATTATGATAGTTAGAAAAAGGCTTGGTAAACTTTTTGTTAATTATTACCATGTTAATGTAAAATTAACATTGATATGTTAGAGATACTCTTGACAAAGTGTGAATAGGTTACGTTTTTGTACGCTATGTGTGTTACTTTAAAAACTGGGTTTGTGTAAGTGTGAACTTTGTTATTTTGCAAGTTATTCGGGGTTTGAGATGTGTTTAGGTTTGTTTGTTGGTACCATTATATTCTTATCTTCCAGAAATGCAATGTTAGCTATATTAATGTAAAAACTTTGTTACGTTAGCATATATTCGTTGATCAGTGTATAAAGAACTTGTTTTTATGTTATGTTTAACCAAAAGGATACTCAAAATTTGACTTGAATCAATAGATTCAAAGATGAATAGATCATGGTTGGATAGGAGGGTAGGCTGGGTGGTATGCTTTACTGATTTACTGGATTTACTGCTTTAGGATAAGTAAAACATAACAATTTTAGTAAAAAATATGACTTGAATCAATAGATCAATACATCAATAGATCATGGAGGGGTAGAGGGTGATAGGGAGGGCAGTTTGATTTACTGATTTACTGATTTACTGCTTTAGGGTATGTAAAAACGTAACATTTTTAGTAAAAATATGACTTGACTCAATAGATCAATAGTCATGGGTGGGTGGGGAGGAGTGGGGTGGGTGGTTTGATTTAACTGATTTACTAACTGCTTTAGGGTGATATAAAAGTACACAAATTATTTTAACTTATAAGCATAAAAAAACAAAAGTTTTATGTTATCTTAAACAAATTGTGACATGAATCATTAGATCAATAGATCAATAGATCACGGGTGGGTGGAAAGGGCAGGGTGAGTGGTTTGATTTACTGATTCACTGATTTACTGCTTTAGATGGTGTGAAACGTAAATTTGTAAGTTATAAAACATAAAAACGAATAAGAAAATTATATTATATATTATATATTATATATATATTATTATATATATAATATTATATATATAATATATATTGATAAAAATAATTTTTTATCATACTACCATACATACATTATAATATATATATATATAATATATTATATAGTATATATATAAATTAATATATATATATATATATAGTGTATACTATATATATATATATTATATAGTATAATATAGTATATGATATATATATATATGTATACATACATTATATATATATTATATATAATATATATATATATAATATGTATTATATATATATAGTATATATATGAATGTATATATAGTATCTATATATATTAATAGTAATATATTATATATATATAGTATGGAAGTAATGTATATTATAATAGTATGGGTATGAGGTGTCGAAGTTAGCATTCTCATGACCCGAGTGGTTGGAGTGCACTATTATAGGGACTATTGAATCCGAGGGTAGTCGATTATCGTATGAATATTATATATATATATTATATATATATAGTACTATAGTATTATATATATATATTATATGTATAAATATATATATATATATAATATATATATATATATATAATAAGTATAGTATATACCTACATATAATTCACGTAAATAGTATATCATACTTAATTTCTTGAAGGTGTCGTTATCTCTAAAACCATAGCATAAGTTCGAGATCCTTAGCACACAGACCCGTCGATTCAATTTCAATTCAAATTTTTATCGTATTATTTGTAGTTAATGTTTTTTTAATCTTTATTTTGCCCATTATTGCCTTAAAAGCATTTTCCTTTTTTACTAAAACAGGATTTCACAACTTTTATGTTTATATCTTTAAAAAATTTGCCATTTTTTACACACCCTGAACCAATGCATAAAGTATAGTAATTCAGCTAATTCCTGTTTAACAGCTAAGATAACTATGAACATGAATACATACTTAAACGACACACAAGCCCGTGACCAAAGTAGAACAGAAATCTATTCGGTAAGCAACTTAACTTGCAAGTAAAGCGAACATAGAGGGAAGTAAAAGACAAGTTTTTTATTTTTTAATAAGCATATATTTTCATAGGAACGCGAAGAGGCGGTTATATAAATAAAGTAAAACATATAAGATTTATGTTTAAATTATTAAGGTCTCACTGCTAAGCAGGGACATGAAAGATCAACAGTAAGAACTGATCATTAATTCGACTATATCTCTCTCCAGAGATTCAGAACCCCTTATCTTGAAAGGATTAGTATAGAATGCCATTCCTGCAACACTGAAACCATTTTTTTTTGCTGCACTATTTTGGTTCAACAGCACGCACTCTCTCAAAGCCACAAGAGAAGTAAAACTTATCCATGTTGCTAGTTATTAACATACCGTTTTGTAGCACACTCATTATGCCGTGGACAGAAGACCCACCATAATTTCTCAATGGTAAATATCGTAGAGTATACGCATGAGATATATGGATATTGAAGTCCTCAATGATGTTGAAGACGTGCGGGTCCAAGATGTGATGTTAATAGTCATTTTTCATATTTCAAAAAGTCAAAGCGTAATTAATTTTCAAGATGTTCGAACGACTGTGAAGACCCTATAACATTGTATGACCAGGAAGGGGACACTATCGATGCTTCCCCATAGTTGTGCACATCCAAGAGGCCTTTTTTTTTTAATTAATTTACACAATCTGTCACGCGACGAGAAAAAAACAGCATCCTATATTCTATTAGAACCTCTCTCACTGTCTCCACGGCTAGATATTTCACTACGAGTTCGATGTATCAGACAACAAACACTTAAGGCCTTTACCAGGCTCTCTTGATGAATTCTTTCTTCAAACAGAATGAATAAGGGTCCCATTATTTGGCACCTCCGGCTGGAATATAAATAATGTATCTGCTTCCATTTGGTTTACGCGCGATTAAATATAATAACATCGTTGGAAAACGAAGGTCCCTCGTAAGCTATCACCAACCACGTAGAGATGGGATGAGACGTCATCGTATCAAAGCACAGCGAAAAATATCCTACTGATGAACCTCGAGTGTATAAAGAGTCGCCCAAAGTAATGAGATCTTTGCTTTCAACAATCAGAAGAAGTAAACAAGAACACGACGTAACGAACGAACCATATCAGGTCGAAAGTAATATTATCTAGCCTGGCACAACAACAACACAATATAATGAAAGCAAACTTAGACACAACAAAACAGAAAGCATAACAAAGTTGTTATCCAAAATTGAACATAAAAAATAGGTTTCTTTGATAAGATAAAATATCAGGAAAGTGTAATATATACTGATTCTAAAGCATATAATCAGTAAATCAGTAAAATCAAGCCAAACCACCCACCCTGCCCTCCCGCCACTCCCCCACCCACCCTTTTAATGATCATATTGATCCTACGATCTGTATCGATCTCAAGTCAAATTTCGAGTATCAATTTGGATAATACATAACAGATAAAAATGAAGTGTTTTTATATTAGCTGACCCAACGAATATAATGCTAACGTAACAAAGTTTTCACATTCATAAAGCTAACATAATCATGCTGACTAAAGAAATATAAATGTACAACGACAACCTGACATAGACCTGTACGCAGCGAATAAACCTTTCAAACCAATAACAAAGGTTTCCATAACATAACCGGAACCAAATATTATTTTATTAATCAAGACTTACACGAACATTATTATTATTATTATTATTAATTATTATATTAATTATATTATTATTATTATTATTATTATTTTATTATTATTATTATTATTATCAATTAATCATATTATTATTATATTATTATTAATACTTATTTAATTCATCAAACAAAGTTTTAGCAACCCGTAAAGTTAACCCCTAAATATTGCTTAAACTAAGAATCATAACATAATTTACGTACGGATAAACAGTCAACATTTAACAAAGACACTGAATTAATTATCAGTAAAGTAACTCCACGGAAAATCCAAACGTAACTACTTGCTTACACCCTACAAAGAACCTACTATCCATTTCTTACCGAGGTTTGACGAGCTATATGAACAACAAATGTTCAGTTAGCTTACATCGGTGATCTCAATCATTAGGAGGTTATTTCATGTTGATGACAAAAGCATTTCACGAATCAACGTAAGCTCAATCTTTACTAAACAAAACCGAACAACCATATTTTCAGCGACGAACCCAACCACTTGGTCATCACTCCCAGAGAGATGCATGAAGATCCATCTCGGGGTACCCCGAGATGAGTTTTCATGCATCTCTCTGGGGTGATCTTCAAGTAGGGCTGTGCCCATGCCGCTTACACCTCTCCTTCGGGTGACCCCGAAATGGGATCTTCATGGCATAACTCTCTGAGGCAATCTCCAAGTGGTGAGGTTCGTCGCTGAAAATTGTTCGGATATGTATAGTAAAGATTGAGCTTAAATGTTTGATGTGGGAGCGCATTCGTGGAAAGCTTTTTGTATAAACATGCAAGTAACCCCTAAATTAATAAAGCCTGAACCGTGTAAAGCCTAACTGAACATCTGTGGTCATATAGCGTCAAACCTCGGTAAGTATAATAGTTAGGTTCTTTGTAGGGTCAAGTAGGTTACGTTTTGTGATTCCGTGGTAGTTACTTTACTGATATTAATCAGTGTACTTTGTTAATGTTGACTGTTTATTCGTACGTAAGGTATGTTATGTTCTTAAGTTAGGCGATATTATGCTAACGTTTAACGGTTGTTAAAACTTTTGTTATCGATGTATTAAGTATAATAATAAATGAATTAATGAATGAATCATAATAAATAATAATAATAATAA
>JABUQX010056643.1:0-31325 GCA_015478945.1 Trachelipus rathkii
AAATAACATTATAATGACTTTCCGAATTGCAAACGTAAATACTCTTTATTACTTTAGACACTCTCTTATACATACTTTTCTTTTCATTTTAGGATCAGGCTACGGAGCTCATCTGTATCTATCAAATTAAATCAGGTTACGGAGCTCATCTTAACTATCAAATTAAAACGGGACTAGGAGTTCATTGTTCTATTATCAATTAAAGAACGAGCTCAGGAGCTCATCATAATAATAAGAAAAAGCAGCTGAATTGTTACAAAGTTGTCACATTTTCCAAAGAACAAGTTTTAAATACGTTGTTATTTCTAAAGATATTCACGAAATGTAACTGATTGCAAAGCAAAAGATTCATAATAGTTTAACAGTGGTTTTTATCGTGTATGGGTGTAAGTGCGCGCAATGCTTGCTTTGTGAGTAGACCGTGAGAGGAGCCTGCAAAGAGTGTTTTAGAACTATTAATGTATGGGAAAAAGAATCAACGCGCATTCCGAATTATCCAGCACTGGAGCTTATTATAACTGTAAAAAGACAATTAAAAACCTTACTATTTACCAGCCAAGTGGCACATTAAAAAAACGAAAATACTTAACAGACTATAAAAAAGATTACCTAAAAAATAAAATACAATAAGAATTTATCAAAAGAATTATTAAAAAACATAATAACATGGACTCCCAAACTCTTCTAAAGATTTTAAACATCTGCTTCAAACGGGTCCGGCAAGCTTAACGCATATAAGTATATACATGAGGAATTTTAAGTAAAACAATGGAAGTAAATAAGTTTTTCTTAGAAGCAAATTCATCATTCTGAAAGCATTGATTTCTCTCACTGATGCATTACGAAATGACATCATGGAGGTTTAGTTACGGTAATGTATTTTTTACTTTTCATTGAATTTTTTTGCTGCACTATTAAACGCTTGCACATTGCATATTCTCAAACCTTTTATTTTATTTATTTGCAAGTGATTTGTGTCGAGAATTGTGGATGTCTGCACGGCTTTGCTTAATAATTATTCCTGTCTATTTGTTTGCTGAGGAGATCGAAGTGGTAGCGCCAAGGGAGATTCAGCATAGAAGCTGAAGCTATGGTCCTTTAGAGTGGATGCTCATTCACCTTTCCATTTAGAAACACAAACAGTAAGTTTCGTCTTGTAATTGTGCTTTATTTCTCGCACTTAGTTTAAAGTTTTCTTTTCTTCCCTATCAATTATAATCTAGATTTTATAGTCAACTTTCTATTTCCATTATTCGCTACTTCAACTGCTCATTATTAACCAGCATCATTACTATTCGACGCATGTATTTATTATTAATCTCCCCTTTTTTGTTGTGATTAAAATGTTCTGTGGATTAGACACCCTAGGTTTTTTTCCATAACAAATATATATCATATTTATATACATATATATATATATCTATTATATAGAGTATATATATATAATAATATATACTATATATATATATATAATATTAATATAATATATATAGTATATATAATATATATATATAATATATTAGGGATGGGCTGGACTAGTGAATTAGCCAGATACGAATATCCGGCCGATATGGCGGATTGTGAATTATGCCAGTAGCCCGGATAAGCCGGATTATCCGGCATCTGTTATATAGCGTCGGAGGGGGTGACTAAATAAAAAAAATTTTTTTTTTGCTCATCGTGGTAGTACTACAGGTTTTATTTTAGATCATCTTAATTTCTAGAGAGTTTTTTATATTTTTAAAAAATATAATAAAATTAGGTAATGAAATGTCCTTAATAGAATTTCACATTTGAAAAATGTGAGTTTTTTTTAACTTTGTTTTCATAAATGAAAAAGTTATGGACAGATTTTAATTATACTATTTTTTTTTCAGTGTATACAGTTTGAGATAATGGTCTAGCTTTAATACTGGCCAAACTAAATTTTGTTTCCAAACAGTGCATTGTGGTTAAATCGCTGGGCCTTACTTGGCCCGATTCCCATCCCCCCATAAACATTGATGATGAGAGTGAAATTGGAGCCACCATTGGTTATTCTTTTTATGTAGCCCTATTATTTATTGGACATTATTTATTATGTTATAGCTAATTTAAATATATATTACCATTTACTTATATTACGTAAAAATTAAAGAAAAAAATGAAAATTTATAATGGAAAATATGGAATTCAAAAAAGTGTCAAAATTTGTCCACGAATGGGGGTGAATTGGGCCATGAACATTTTTATCTATTTTATTTATCATAATTGGAAATCTTAATTAAATTATTTGACTAGTCTTGTCACAAATCGGATACAAAAGTAATATTAAAGTAAAAATTAACCATGAAAAATATGAAATTTATACAATAAAAGAGGAATTTAAAAGATGGCCCAATTCACCCCGACAATGGTGGTCTTGATTCACCCCACTTCAAACTGGTTCTAAAATGAGCTTATTTAGAACTTTTAAATAAAGCTATGGAAGTTATTAGAATTACATTATAATTTTTGTGGTGCTATGACCTACTGATAGGGCCTTGATTGCAGAAAAAAAAATCCAAAAAGTGTAGTTAGGGGAAAGTGGGGAGACGAAGTCATATAGCTAAAGTGGCCAACGTCACCCTGCCCGACGCTATACTGGGATTTTGTTATATATATATATTATATATATGATATATAATAGTATTATATATAGTATATATATATAATGATATATAGTATATATATATAATATATATAGTATATATAAATATATACTAGTAGTAATATATATGGGCCAGTGTTTAGATTAAGTGCCCCTGTATCTAAAAAAAACACTATATCTACATAAAATTTAATATATTTTTGAATTCAGCGTACATTGTAATGCTGTATCAAGAAACTAAAAAAAAAAAATTAATAATTATTAATGTTTAATAAATAAACTGCTAAGGTATGACTAAAATTATCTCCCAAAGCTTAATTTAAACTGATTACGCATAAAAAATTAACGTTTTCCTTATATCTTTCCTTTTCAATACTTTAGGGGAAACTAAAAAATAATGGCAAAAATTAAAAAATTAAGAAAAATAAAAATGAAAGTTTTAAATTAAAATAAAAAATGAAAATTGGCTTTGCAGGTTAGGTTAGGTAAGGTCAAGTCATAAAACAAATTTACATTTCCTCTAGAGCCACATATCTATCATTGGAGTGTGATGTGTGTGTGTGTGTGCGCGTGCGCTCTCGCGCGCTGTAATTTAATATTCCAAAACGATGAAAAGAAAAATATTGGGGACTCATGACTTTGAACGCAAAAATTTGGGGATACGAGAAGAATTATCTGTACATGGAAACCTATTTATTATATTATTATTAGCTTTTTTTTTATTCTTCACGTTATTTTATTTCTTACTTCATTTTCCTCCATTACAATGTGGCGCTGATTTCAAAAATGTAATTCAGTTTTTACGTAGGCTAGTCATAGTTTTTTCATAACAATGGGGACATCCTAATCTGAGGCTGAGACCTATATATTATATAGTATACTATATAATACTATACTATATATATATAATAGTCATATATATAATATTATATATATATATATATATATAAAGTATATATATTATATATATTATATATATATATCTCTGAGGTGGACATTCCGCAAGTTAAGTCCGCAAAATTGCGGAATACCAAAAATAAATTGAGGAATTGCAATTGCGAAATTTTTTGAAAAATGTTTGTGGAATTGCAGTTAGCAGAATGCCTATATCATTCCGCAGTTACGAGGACTACCAATTTTTTTTTTGGAGTTTCAGTGGAATGCCCAAAATTTATAGTCCAAAAATTTTACACGTTGGGCCATCCTGTGTACGTGGTTGATTAGCAAGCAAACTACGCGAAAATCGTTTTTTTTCTTCTTTTTCTTCTGTCTCTATAGCAGAAAGGATCATGTTTTAAACAGTTTCTTTTATTTCTGATGTAAAAAATTTATCATATTATAAAATGATATTGAGTGTGTACATTAATCGACGATCCTTCTCAATATCGGATAATATTTAGTTCTGCGATTTGTCCTAAAGTTATAGATCGTATTGACGCATTTTATTCATAGCACCACTTTTTCTTAATAGCAGACGTATATTTTTTCCAACATTGCATTTTTTCAAGTTTTGTGCCCTGACATTTGCTCTGTTTTTATGATTTTTATCACTGACAGGCGGGGTAACCTTATAGAAAGTTATTTTTATTTTAATAATTTCTGAAGAATGTGCGGTTTATACTACTGGTAAATAATACAATCCTTAAACACGTTAAAATAAGCAGTGGTTTTTACTGTTTAGTAATTACAATACTTAAAGTGAGAATGAAAATTGTGGTGGTAGAAAATTGATGTACAGTGTCCTATACTTGGCTTTTCTTTCAATTAAAAATATCATAATTTTTTACATATATTTTAATTTTTTTATAATATATTATTATAATAATTTTAATATTATCTATATTATATGAAACGTGTCACCACCAATTTCAGATAAATTTGTATTGTAAAACAGTCAACATAAATGAATATGAATAAAATAATTAACATTGGTGCCCAACATGAAATTCCTAAACAAGTATATATATAATATATAATATATATATTAATTTATATTATTATAATATATATAATATATATATAATATATATATATAATATTACTTTATATATATATTATATATATATAAATATATATATATATATATATATATATATATATAATTATATTATATATATATATATAATATATACTATATATAATATATATATATATATTATATATATATATAATATATATATATATATTATATATATATATAAATATATATATATATATCCATAATATATATATATATATATATATATATTTATATATTTAATATATATATATATTAATATATATATATATATATATATATAATATAGTATAATACATATATTATATATATATATATATATATAATATATATATATAATATAGATATATATATATAATTTTTCAAATTAAATTACGGAATATTCCCCCAAACGAGAAAGAACCTACTAGGGAAGTAATTATCCGGTTGGCCGGATACCGGATAGTAAAAAACTTGGCCGGATAGGCCGGATACCAGATAGTTGCCCGGATATTCGGCCCATCCCTAATATATATATATATAGTAATCCCTCGCTATATCGCGTCGGGCGGGGTGACTTTGGCCACTTTAGGTATAACTTCGTTCCCCCCCACTTTCCCTAATACACTTTTTTGGATTTTTTTTTATTCTCTGAAAATCAAGGCTCTAATAGTAGGTCATAAGCAAAAAATATAATGTAATTCTAGAATAATCAATCGTTATTATCAAAGTTTAAATAAACCTCATTTGACTCAGTTTGAAGGGGTCGAAATCGACCACATCTGTGGGGATGAATTGGGCATCTTTTTAAATTCCTCTTTTATTTATAAATTCATTTTAATATTTTAATTTTAACTTAAGAATAAAATTGTTATTAGTATAAAAATTAGCTAATAAGGTAAATAATAATTAAAATTTCATTAATGATTTAAATAAAAAAGAATAAAAATGTGGTTGGCCCAATTCACCCATTCGTGGGACAAATTTTTGTTCTTTTTTGAAAATTTATATTTTCCATATAAATTTCATTTTTTATTTTAAGTTTTTTGTAACTACTATAAGTAACTGTTTATTATGTTTTTAAATAGCTATATGTAATAAAATGTGCAATAATATAGGCTACAATAAAATTAAGAATAACAATTGGTGGCCGCAATTCCACCCATCTTTCAATTTTTAATGGAGGGGGATGATCGGCGCCAAATAGGCCCAGCGGATTTAACTCACTATGCACTGTTTGGAACAAAAATTTAGTATTTGCCAGTTTAAAGCTAACATACTTCATCGTGTATACACTGAAAAAATACTTAAAAAATCTGTCCATTAAAAACTTTTCATTAAAACAAAGTTAAGAAAAAACTCGCATTTTTCAAATAGGTAAAATTCTATTTAAGGCCATTTTATACACTAATTTATTATATTTTTTTTAACAAAATATAAAAATTTAATTTAAAAATTTAAAAATTAAGATAATCTAAATAAAACTTGTGGTACTACCACGATGAGAATTATATTTAAATTTTAATTTAGGTCATAATTCCATGAATTCCATTATCACTTTTTTACCAGATAGTCGATAATTACAGCTAATTCCGCCACTATCGATATCCGGCCGGATATCCAGTTAACTTTACTGCCGGATATCCGGTAACCGGCTAATTCCACTATCCGAACCATCCCTACATTTTAGAAGGATCTCCATGCATCCACCATATTCGGCTTTCATTTCAATCCATTCTTCAAGGTATATAGTCCATCAATATATCAGATCAAGAATTTTCAAAAAATTTTAGACCATGGAAATGCTGAATATTTGGAGAAGTTTGGTTACAATCTTTATATATTTGGAAGCAGTGAACCTTTTCCTAAAGTGAACAATCTTATCAATTTAAATAACTTTAGAATAATCCTTAAGCTGAAGTTGAAGTTTCTCTATTTTGGTTGACTTTATTTATTATAATCTATTATTTTACCATGCTCCCAGGTGGGGTTTTTTTGCCCTGTCAGTATTGGGATCCAGATCTTCTTCCTGGACCCCGAGAACTCACTTGATCCTGAGAACTTGGAGAAACTAATTTCTCGGCACACATGTTTCTGATTGCTTGCGTCCTTGAGTTATAAACTCGGTAGGGTTGCCACCTTTCATGGAGCTAAGCATTTTTATTTCCATCATGGCCTCGAAACTGCGTTCTCACCCAGAGTTTCTCGGCAGAAAATTCGTGGTTTCTAGGCGCATAAGATTCCAACGCTGGTTTAAATAGCCAAGCGAAGAGGTCTCTCTCATATGATCCGATGTGTCGCTTTATCCAAATTTAATGCTTTACAAATAATTTAAGTTCAATTTTTATCTTGATTTTAACACAGGCCCAGATTCAATTTCTACTCTAATTAACGTTTGCCTGTGAAAGAACTAAATTGCGAAATATGGTCGCTCCTCCATTTTATATTTTCAGATTAATATTTTTATATTATGTCCTTATTAAAATATATGAAAGAATCTCGCTGTGTCGAAAATCTTTGCAAATGCCGACAATAGAATTTTGTCAAAATATAAATATTAATGTTTTTGCAGTTCTATAAATTTTAAAAAAGTCAATCATTAAATTTAGTTAATACTTTGTTGCAATAGTCTGACCAAGTCCTCATTTCAAAAGCCCTTCTCATTTTGAATTCTGAAAGCTATTCGGACTTTAGATGGAAGTTGAATCTTCAAACTATTTATATTATTTTTTTAACTAAAAAAAGTGACTAGCAACACTTCTAAATTAATTATTTTCTGAGTCATTTTAACTCTATCTTTGTATTTTTGTTTATATCATTATTCAGCATTTGCCTTGAAAATGGGTGTTTTATAATAACCCGAACGTGCAGTTGGTTCAATAAATTTAAAGAACCTTTTAAGTTGTTCAATTATTTTAGCACTTATATATATATATATATATATATATATATATATATATTATATATATTATATATATATTATATAATATATATACTATATATATAATATATATATATATATAATATATATAATACTATATATGAACCGTTATGTTTATTCCATTTGACAGTTTTGACTTTTTTTTTTTTTTTTTTGTAATATATCTGAGGTACAGTGAATACTAACAATGAATTTAGGTGGTGACGGACATGATTCCACATATATATAGGACCTGTTTTTTTTTTACTGACTCAGTCCAGTTTTTTTTTTTTTTTTTGCTTTATTTTTTTAATATATTCTTATTATATGATACTAACAAAATTTAAGTGGTAACGTGGTAACGGACATGATTCAAAAAGTTCGAAATATTTTATTAAGATCGAACTTATTTAAATAATGCACCTTTTTTATTAAATACTTTTTCAAAAATAAGATATTTTTCGGATTAAGTTACGTAATATGTATATACTTACAATGGTTTACTTATGTACAGTCGTTTTTAATAGGATTTAAGATTGAACGAAATACACTAGAGTAACTGCATATATAGTAGGAGTAGGGTCTCTGCAGGCCTCTAGGTTGGCGACGGGGACTTCGTCCCCGTCCCCTCTGTTTCCGCCGATCAGCTCAAGCCCCCTATGTAATATATAGTTTCCTAAAAAAACATTTGAGATTTTTTTTTGCATTTTTTTTTTTGTAAAATAAAACAAAAAAAAGAAGAATTATATTATTTTAGTGCACAGGTGTTATGATGCATTAACCAAAAAATATTTCTTAATTTTTTAAAAAAAATATTTAATATAGAATGATTTTTAAAATTATATAAAATATTTCGAAATTTTTGAATCATGTCCATTACCATTAAATGTCATTGACTGCCTATCAATCAGCATTATATTAAAAAAAAATAAATAGAATAAAAAGGTGCAACTCCCCTTATTTGAATTATGAAGACGATGTACCCGTCACACACTTAATTTATCTCCATATTGTT
This sequence comes from Trachelipus rathkii, assembly GCA_015478945.1. NCBI lineage: Eukaryota > Metazoa > Arthropoda > Malacostraca > Isopoda > Trachelipodidae > Trachelipus > Trachelipus rathkii. The sequence continues at coordinate 8,561 of JABUQX010056643.1, forward strand.
AGTATCATCACTAGGCAATATATATAAAAAAAAAAAATTAAAACTGACGGAGTCGTAACAGTATAAAAGGCAATATATATATATAATATATATATTTATATATTATATTAATATATATAAATATATATAATATATATATATATAATATATAATATATTATATATAATATATATTAGGGGGCTATATTGTCCCTTAACGTCTTGTAGGTTTCCTTGAGTGTGGGTGCAGATATGTGCACTTTACAGAAATATTCATTCAGCAGTAGTAGTTGTTGTGTGTGTTTCATCTTATTCTGTATTATAGAGTTCTGATAAATGCGGGCTTGAATACTAAAATGGATTATTTTGCAGGATATTGTTAATTGATATATTTAATTGAGTTATTGATGTTAATTTGAGGAGTGAATCTTATTGACTGGAGAAATTTCTATTTTGTTCTCGATTGTTGAAAACACAGCCACTTTTTATCCCCACATAGTTTTGTGATTATTCAAAGGATATTTATGATCATTGCTAATTCACGTCAGAAATGTAACTTCACAGGTGGTACACCATCTAATTAATCATTAACATAGTACACGAATGAATTTTACATTTACATTATTATACTTTAGGTGCTCAATAAAATGCCCTGTAACTTATTCACAGACTTATGTATACTACGGTGTACGAACACTGCATTCCCGTAGTCCAGTATCAAAGCCTCTCGTGGAAACTTCTAAGTTCTAGGTAGTTTCAAAGCTTCTCGTGTATACTTCTAAGTTCTAGGTAAAGTGCTTCAGTGTTTGGTTCTAGTGGTTGGTTTTCAAGACTTGATTCTGGTGTTTGGTTTCAGTTCATGGTTCAGTTCCTGATTTATTTTCTAATCTTATTTGGACTGCTTTTTGGCATGGTTTCATTTATATATATTGACTAGTTCTGCACATTAATGGTAACTTACCTTCGTGGAAAAGCCATCAAACGGATCCATTCTTAATTATTATAATCATACATGTCTGTGATGTTCCTGGTTTTCAATGTGGAAGTGACTATCTTCTGAAGACTCTCCAATCCCTGAAAAATAAAGCAAAACATCAGTTAATATAGTCATTACAGAAAGAAGCTATCAGGCAATTAACTTGCATATTACTTTAGTATAAATTAGTCTTTAATGTTTAACGTCTAATTAATTTATTGTGACTTACCTAAATTGTAATCTATTCTTGATACTTGTTCACGAATCACATTCTATAACCTATATATTCTTTTCTTGGTGAATTGTAGGTATTTTTTCATCAGTAGTTATTATATATTCTTTTGGACATTGACAACCAGTGCTCCTAGTTGTCTGACCACTTGAAGGTCTTAATTCTTTTCGTAGTTATTGAATACAGTGGCAATATTTGGAGGTTCTGTATTAAGATTATATTCTTGTTGTCCGGGAATGAATTCTGATTAAAACAGTTAACAAGTTATTCTTTTATATCCTTGTCTTCGTTTCATTAATTCTTTTATTTTGGCCATTTCTTATATAGCTCCTTTAGTTCAAATATTCATGTACAACGTACGAGCTAATATAACAAAAATATATCATACAATTATTATATAAAATTTTTATTGTATCAAAATTTAAAGTTATTTTTATTAAGTAGTTAAAGGATTTTTTTCTTATTTTATTTTTTACTAGATCTTTATTGAAAGGAAAAAGAAAGGAAATATAAATTAACTTTATATAAATTTTTATTGATAAATGAATGTATTATACGAATAAATAAAGCATATTATGGAACGATTACATCGGGCAACACACAATGAGGGCGAGTGGCCCTGGAAAATAAGAATAATTGCTTCAACACGATCATTAACTTAAAATTTTATTTCCAATATAAGGAAATAAATAATAATAAAAAAAATAACATTTTAGTAAATGTTATAAATATGAAATTTGAAAATTGGAGACTTCTTAACTTAATTTTACAGAGGCTCCATTATATTAAAGCTTTCTCTATATTATCATTAACATAATCTTGCATGATTGTAATGTCTTATCATGCTATAATTATGATATAAGATCGTTCATAGGCAAAATGAAATAAATATGAAATTTGCAGCCTTTCTTTTATACTTACTAGAATTTTTAAAAGCAACGTATCATTAAATATTAATATAAACTATATATATTATCTAGTATTCATAATACTATATATTATTTAATATATAAGATAAACCCACAACAAAATATTATTTGGATCACTGCAGTGAATATATAATTGCGATATATGAGTGACGAGTATTATTATTATATATGTATCAGGGTTTTATATGTAAATTATTTAACAAATGATTTCAAATATTTATAAAGTTCAGAGAATTTATATATAAATAGATGTAATTATTTCTATTGATTAATTAGCTCTAACACTAAATTTTCCGCTTGGCAGAGCGGAGGCCTAAGTGTACGTAGCAAAAGTTTGAAGGCCTCATCTTCATTAACACACCACGAGCTTTTAAATATTCTACCCTATTCTTCATACTCGCCCTCACTGCTCACATCCACCTACATAACCACGTACTATCTTCGGTCCGCCAATACTGCTTCCAAAGACCCATATTCGCCGCTTGTATAGCCTCTTCCTCCCCATCATATTCTACTCCCTCGCTCCAGTCATTCTCCTTTCCACTCTACCATCCATTCCACCTTCACCTTCTTGGTCTTCAACCTCTCTCTTCAATCTCCTTAACCTATACCCCTTCTGCGGCCTTATCCCAGACAATCTCTTTAAACCCATCTCTGTTCAACATCATCTCTCATAATGACCCGAGTGAGCCCATCTTTACAATTCCCTTCTCCGCAATGCTCTCCTACTGCAAACCCAATCCTCCAACCATCGCTATCTCCTTCTATCTGCACACACTAATTACATTATCCCCTCTCCCTTCTGCAACCCCACAGCCGCTCATAACACATCCCAACTCGTCACTCATCATAACTTCACAACAGTTTCCTGGACCTGGTCATTCAACCTGTCCCCCCCCACGTCTTCAGACACAAATGCTCCATACAACACCGCTGGTACAAACAAATTTTTAACTAAAAATACCTTCCTCTTCTAACTTTCTAGAGAGTGATACTAAATGAATCCCACCTCCTCCCCTTATCCATAATTCTCTTCATACAGATATGAAGCATACTCACTCCTTCATTATATATTATATCATGCCTCCTTGCATAAAGCCCTACTCACCCACTTACCCCTCAAGTAAACTACACCTCATAATTATTCTAAACATTGTACCTCTCTTTACCACAATAATCGCTTTTTGGTCCCTCCTTAGTGCGTCTAAACCTCTAACTGGCATACCCCTCTCTCATCTTTCCTCTCTCACTTCTAAGCAAACACCTAAACTTTACTCTTACTACCTTAGATCTTGTTGATTTTATTTTAATAAGCAGCCGCTTCTGTCACACGTACATTTTCTCTATTGTAACCAATCAAACTCACCTCAAAATTATCTAAAGAATACAAGTTAATCAGAATCCCTGTGCCCAGCGCTCTTTTCGGCTGTCACCTAGGGACTGTATCGTCACGCAAACAATATCATGTTGAGAGTTCCCTGCTTATCATTACCATTCATCAATTCCCACCCCCCACCCCATCTCACTCATTCCATCCCGACAGTCCTTACACTTTCTCGCAAACGCCACTCTCCCACTAAACAAATTCCGATATAGCAACAAACGGAGCGAAATTAAAAACAACACACCATCCCTAACACTGCCAATCAATCCCTAAAACACCCACACCCTTCAAACATTATCTCACTCACACGTACTCACTCACCTCCAGAATACACTAAACTGCCACTGCACACACATTCTACTATCCTATCACCAACTCACAGAGGCTCACTTAATTGAAGGAAAACACCTTATCTCTCCTAATTTACCCCCACTCCATTTTCCTCCAACACCCTCCCACAATTCCCCCCTCTTCACCCAAATTCTTAATCCATAAAGATTATCAGAAATATCCTAAACTGAGGCAACTAGTTTGACACCATACATCTTGTTCACCACCTTTTCCTCTCGTGAGTAAACATTCTCTATCCACACAGGCAAGTGATTTAAGTGTGAAGAACCATAACTGTGATCATATATTCCACTTTGCATAAATCCTCTCCTTTGTGTCTCTTTCCACGCTCTCTCATTGTCTCGGCCATACCGTTAAAATCTCTCTCAAATACTCGTCAAATCATTATTGCTTCTTACCATACCACACTTTCCCTACCACATCTTAAAGGTACATCCCATATCTCTGAAGTCTTAGTAATAAATCCCAAAGGAAAAACACTCTTCCATCTCTACGCTCCCCTTCCTGTTCCTTCCTTACTACAGCGAGGGACACCAATACAAACCAGTCCTCCCATATTCCTCGTAGGAGTACCGAGAGAGTATTCTCTCAAACATCCCGGTCCTAACAAAAAATTGATTTAGTGGGTACCTATCTTACAAGCATTCCTATCTCACCCCTATACCTTCTTCTTGCGAAACGAATAATTCCACGAGGTGTATCACACCCATCGACATAAACTCGGTACATGTTCCCAAGTATATAACCTATTATTCAGTAGAGGAAAGCCCTAAATAATTTTACTCAACGAATTTTCTTTCGCTATTATGCGACTACCCAAATTCTTATCTCTCCTCGCCGTAATTCTCATCTCACCTCCACGATGCAAAAGGTATAAAATCTTGTAAAAATCTGCTTTCATTAAAGAGCGGAGGTTTGGGGAAAGAGGTTAGTGGGGTGATTTGGTTGCATAATCCCCGTCCAGAGCCCCTCCACTCGTCAACTAACTCGAAATAAAATTCATTCCTCAATCTGGCGCTCTCGTGGCTCAAACAAACACTCGAAACTCTCCTTATCACTTATCATATTCATATATATAATCCTACTAAATATAAACTCCCTCACCACCTCTATCCTTCAAACTCCTATTCCTACTCTACTGCTATCTACTACATCCCCATCTCCTCCCTTTAAATCCTCTTCCCCCAAATACCCTCTTCTTCTTTTCCTATTTATTTTATTACTTCTTATTATTTACAAATTATTAATTTTTTTTGTCATTATTATATATATATATATCCCCGTAATTAATATATTCAAACTTTCCCTTCATACGTTACACCTAAAATTTATCATACAAACATATCACTTCTCATTTGTCGGCCGTATACGTTTAACTATCCTCATAAACGACCATAAGCCATCCTCCATTCCCGCGTCGATGGCCAGAAAAAACCAGAGTGCCACATCTGCCTCGGTATCTGCATTTAAAATCTCTTAAAGATATATATATATATACTTAATTATATATATTTACCTTCACCTAGAGCTATTTTACCTATCTCTATCCTATTATATTCACCATAATAACCTAATTATATATATAGATACTCATTTGGTGCCGCATGGAGCTGGCACCCCATATATCTTTGACCTACTACTATATATGTATACCTATCATCCTATATTGGTGATAATAGTTAACCAATTATATATACCATTTTTACACTTCCTATTTCTTTATGCTATATAACTTGCAGTCTACTACTAACTATAATACTATATACTTTTTTACATTCAACATTAAACCCTTACTATATAATGCTTTACGACATCAATACTTCATAAATATTCTGCGCGTTTACCTTGTTCATCTCTAAAATCACACACTTCATTACCCACTACCCATATCACTCTTCCGTGCACTCTATTATCCTTATCTCAGTATTCATTCTTGTTCCTCATGGAAACTCACGCCTCTCTTACTAATGTCCGATGCTAGATCCCATATCCTTCTCTCTAATATCGTCACCTACCTACTAATATAAATTCTAACACCTGTCTCCCTTTACCATATTTTTCTTTAGCAGGTAGCCTTTATATATTATTCATGTAATAATCTGAATAATTCTTCGCTTACTGAAATTTTATTATAAATATTCAATAAGAAAATAGGTTCTCTAGTTTTCATTTCTCTACAAATTCTTTTTCGTTTTCGACTTCGAATCCCGAGACATTCCAGAGAAACCATATATCCATAACATTCATACACTACAACCCGCAAAAATAGTGTTTATATCAAATATTTACATTTTCGACATCCTTCCACCATCCAAACCATTTATACTATAACCCGCCTCCATAAATATACTAATATTTATCATCTAATAAACAATTATACTATGCCTTCATATAATATAACTCTACTACTATCTAAAAATTTAATCACATTAACAAATAAGCATCGTCCTATCACTATATATTATTATATAATAATATATAGCTACTTCCAGGTCAAAGCCAACCTTTAATGACAAGTCTCCCGTACATACGCAAGACCATCTTTTCCTTCTACTCATTTAATGCGAATGTTCAATACTAATAAACTTATTCTCTTAGCGGAAAAATTAATTTATTAAACACCCGGTGCCGGAATGGTAATCCTGCGCCTGCCGCGTTGGCGCACGATCCGACTTCACTTTTCTTTTTAAATTCACCTGAGATAGCGCACGACCGTTTATCAATATAAAGGGCAAATGCCAGTGATACATGCTGGTTAGCCAGCACACCAAATGATGTAGACTCTTCTCCCGAGTCCCTTAAAAAATCATTTACCTATACTTACTTCCTACCTATATATACCTAAATGTATCCATATATTTATTACCTTTATCCACACTACCTATAACTATGATCTATATATATACTACCTATATATCCATTAATCCTCACACTTATACTACCAGCATTAATCAATAATAATAATTAATATAAATATATTATATATTATATAATATATATAATTATATATAATTATATATTATATAAATATTATAATATATATATATAATATGTATAATATATATAATATATATATTAATTATATTATAGTTATAATATATATATAATATAAATATATATATATATTATATATATATATATTAATATATATTAATATATATAATATTAATATATATATATATATAATATAATATATATATATATATATATAGTATTAATTATATGTTATATATATTAATATATTATATAATATTATTATATAATTAATAATTTATATATATATATATATTAATATATATAAATATTAACACGTAAGTTATATATTATATATTTAATATAATATATATATATATATATAATATATATTAATTATATATAATAATATATATATATATAATATATTAATATAAATTATAAATTAATATAATATTATATATATATATATATTATATTAAATATATATATTAATTAATTATATTTAATATAAATAAGATTTTTACTCTGTTGTTTAATATATTTTTTTTTCTTAATTACTTTTCTTTTTTCTAATTACTTTTCTCTTCCATATAAGTCGGCAATTTATATTAATAATATAACTCCTGAGAAAGAAGAAGATTATATTAAACAAATAAAAAGATAAAGTGAAGAATTTCATAGTAAGGGATTTTTACGTCCAATGAAGCCAAAAAGGAAGATTGCTTGCTCCGCTTCAAATGTAATTTGAATGGATTGTTTCTTTATATGCATCAGCGAGAATTTCTGGTCTTATTGTTCTACTGTGGGCTCATAGTGTTGCTTGAAACAAAAGTTAAAAGATTTTGGGGGGTTAAGCTTTCCGCTCGTTCAGAGTTCTTTTTCAGGGGTTTGCATAAATTCACTTTCTTAGCCCTTTCCACATTCAAGGTCTTATTATTGATGTCTTCATTGTTCTTAGCCTTATCTCGTGTTCACAGATCTTGTGTTCATGCTGTGTGTGTTTTCACGGACAGAAAACTTGAACAATTGGAAAAATTCCAAGCTTTAAATTTTTCCTTCACAAAACAAAATGATTGCTCCTAGATTATATATATGAGATTATATTACTATGAGCTGTTGATTTGTTAATCCTTCCATGTAGTGGGACTCGTCCTGAAAATTACTGAGTGACGAATGGTTAAGATTGACCAGTTCTTTACTTCTTTTGATTTTTATCTTCAGTTTGTGTTAAAATTTTTTATTAATTAAGTAATATCTTTACTTCGGTCATTATATGTTTTGGAAAACTCCTCATAGGAGCTAAACTTTATTTTTTATTTATTTATGAATATTTAGATTTTATTAATTTAATAGAATATTGAACATATTTATTATTAAAAACAAGCATAATACATAGTGTACTAGGATAACTATAATATATAATAATAATAACAAACTTTCGCTTGAAAAAGTTACACATAAATATTTGAAAACCCCATTAATTGGGTTTGTAGATTAAAAAAAATAACCATCGTATTGAGAGCTAATAAAATCTGCGGTAAGGTGGTTATTGAGTTATAATCACTCTATCCAGTGAATAGGACATATGTGTAATGTGATAATTAAATTACAAACGTATATACATGATATAGAATAATCTTCCCGTATTTTGTCGCATAGTTTACTATAGAGGTATTGATGGTACACTAAAGTTTCATTATATTATAGTATAGTATATTACATAGAAGAAAGGTTTACTATATATATATATATATGATATATATATAATATATATATAGTTATAATATATATATATATATATATATATATATAATATATATATTATATATAATATATATATAATATATATATCCTGAGGAAATTTTAAAAATTATTGAAAAAACTTAATAAAACATTGAGACTATCCTTAGCTACCTTTCACCCCCTATAATAATAATAATTGTGAAGTTGAATAAACACCATAAAAAAAAAAATCAAGGAGATCTTTTCAAAAGAAAGTTTTTTTTTAAAGCTAAAAGTTAACTCAAAATGTGTATTAAAATATAAAAATATTGTCAACTAAAAAAAAATTAAGTTGTAATAAATAGATAAATAATGAATATAAAATATGTTTTTATTCGTACTCTATGGCAGGGAATTTCTTACGACCTTCATTGAATTTGCTCATTTTTTGTCTACTTTATAATATTTATTACACGAGCACGATTGGTTTACTCAAATTTTGTGTTTGTGCTGCGAGTAATGTCTGTAGCTTACGTCTTTTGCGGAACAACACGTGTTTTGTTGGCATTACTTTACTTTGCCCAATTCTCGTTTGATTCAGTTACGTATAGGCATCGTATTACGAGTGAATTGGATTCACTGAGACTAGCTATTGGTGTGTGTTTAGCGAGTATTTTTCCTGTTGATAACCGTTCCTCACACAGAGTCATGAAGAGTGCACTCTTAGTAACAATTATTCCGTTTCAACCCGCACCCTGTAAACACACTTGTTTTAATCTAAATGATCGATTACTCGAGGAAAGAGTGAGTAACGTAGGTATTTCTCATTTTGTAAATCGATACTAAATCAGCTGTACGAAGAAAATCATATCGGATGAATTTGGGAGCGAGTAGGTTTAAAGGTAATTGCATAAAACGTGTTTTTCTGCTAAAGGACGTTTAAAGTCGTTCCCACATGTAGAGCCCACACACATTTATCATTATAAATTTGATTGTAACCTATAAATCGTCTCGGTTAACCTATCATTATCACCTTAGACGCGACCAACACAACATTAGACTAAAAGATGTAAGTACTTGTACAATTGCATAAACATATACGTAAAATAAATAGCTGTATGAAAACGAGAAGTCTGTAATTAAGGACTAAATTCAGGTAATTTAATGCATATAATTGTTCCCTTAATCGATGTATTTGTGTCTCTAATCAACCCTCCGAATTTTTCCGCAGAGGTTTTTCGACATCCATCCCTATGTCTGACTTAATTGTAAGTATTACTCTGAATAATAATATAAATATTTATATAATATATTATATTTATATATATATATATAGTATATTATATATATATATATTATCCGTATATAATAATATTATATATAATATTATATTATTACTCATGAATATATAAATATATATAGTATATTATATAATTTATAATAAATCATAGGGAATCCATTTTTGTTTTGTGAAGAATAAATTTTAATTGATTCCAATTTGTTCAGTTTCTTCCTGTCTGTGAACGCACAGATGTCTCTAACACTAGTAATTGTCTGTAATGAACTACGAATAATCGGATGATAAAGTCGGCAAAAGACTAAAGACTGGTTGGTGGTGACCATGATGAATGGTAGGATTTGAAATTTGATTTCCATAAACTAAATGCATACCCTTGTGCCGGTTAAGGAGATAACCGAAACAGAATAAAACTATTTTCTATTTATATTTTTGTAGAATCCAAAGAAACGAAGAAGAACAAATTTTGAGTTCTACATTCAGGAAGTAAATATGATTCAACCCGGCTGTTGAAGGACTTAAGGTTTGGTGTCATCAAGGATCAAACGATTAAATCCCTTTTGTTATAATATATATTATTCAGTAATGAAATAAAAAAAATAGACCTAGATACATATTAAACTCATCATTAAACCTAACTACTTATATATAACTACTATAGTTGTATAAAATTTATTATTTATCTTAATTAAGGTTAATTCAGTAGTAAATCCATATATAACTATGTCTCCTGACAGTTTAAAATTGGCAGTAATATTTTTTTGTTAAAGTAAATAGTCATATACTTTGACAGTCATATATGTATGTCCAGATGAACATAACCAAACATTATACAAAGTGTTTATATTAATTAGTATTATATTATAAATCTATACTAATATATTAAGTAATATAGGCCTCTATATAACTCATAATTTGAATAAAGTATTTTCTAAACAATATATACAAATTATGACTTATAGTTTAACATATTATTAGTTATAACGTTTTTGAACCAGATTAATTAAATACGTAATATATACTAATACATGAGAGTGTAAAGTGAATGGTATAATATTAAGAGTTGTAGTTAGTTACATTAAAATAGTTATATACTTATATATTTAATATCTGTAATATTATTAAAGCTAACTACATACAATTGGATAAACTCGGTTAAGTATACCTATACTATTATATAATATATCAATTAATAATATGAATATTTAAATTAATATTATTAAAAAATATAAATCTATTTTATTTTAATTTTCATCACTTTTAAAGTTCTCTGAGGCACTTTAGTTGTTTACAAGAGCCTATATACGTTAATATTTATGGTTAACATTTTTTATTTAATTTGAGATATTTTAATAATATTTTTACTTATTAATTCTACACAAATCTTTACTTACTACAAAAACTATGCGGTACCAAGCCCAGTCAATGGTTTATGTGATAAGAAATCCCACAGTGCACTCTAATGTGGAATTCATTCCATTGTTGCCACATTACATCCGTATAACAAAAAGAAATATTATTTTAATACCTTTCAAATAAAATGAATATATTATGAGCTGAAACAGACAGACGAAGATAAATTGTGGATGATGCCTATGTTTAATTTCTTTAGTGTTATTAGTTTTCATACTGTTATCTTAAAATATTAAATATATAACAAAATATAAAAAAAAAATTTTTTTCCACATATACCTCAACAACATTATCTAACCTCCCTCTCTCCGGAAAGTTAATTATTATTATAAAATACTGTCTTTCTCTTATAAAATAACATTATTTAAATTTAAGAAAAAACATGTAACAAATAAAAAAAAATTTTACAAATAAAAATTAACTTGGTGTTCAAATTAAACAATTTTAATTATTTTAAATACAATTCAATGACTTAGATAAGCCCATACTTAACACATATTGTTTTGTGTAGATAAGAACTAATTTATATTTAATGCTAATAGTATGACCCTATACACCAAGTTAATGAGAAGTACAAAATATTCAAATGAGACGGTTCGTTATAAATTAACAAAATTTTCTCTTGCGCACTGTAGTACTGTTTATTTTCTGTTATTAAAACCTAAACAGAGTAACATTTTATTTCATTAATTTAATTACCATTATATTGATCTAAGTTTTTTATTTACCTTGACCAAAAATGATTGGCCAAGTGAGATTAGGTGTTTAATTCACACATTTTATCTTTACCTAAGCGTTCTCCGGGTGATATAACCCTTTAAAACAGGAGACTGTTTCGTTTTGAAAAGTCTCCTGAATATTGTATACTTTTTTATGGTTTTGTATAGCTATCTTCAAACTTATCCTATTACTTCACCTCTTCAAGTGAGGGGGAGGGGGTGTGCATATAAGTATGCTACCAGGAGACTACGCTCCTCATGTTTTATTAAGTCCGTTTTCACTTTAATTCTCTTGTAAATAATATGCTTTGTTTTTTCTTCTCAGGTGTATATTAATTAGGTAGTAGTTAGGGTTGTTTACTAATTTTTACAGCTGATATGGGGTTATATCACTATATATAATAATATACCGTTATCACCTACCTACTTAATAATACGGGTGATAATTGAGAAACGTCTCCACCCTATTGATTTATATTATACACTCACTCGTGGCATATTTATCCAATAATAGTGAGTAATAGCTCCTATATCATCATATATGTATAGTTGTACGTATATACCTGATATAATAATAATGATGCAGCTGCAGCCAATAATTAATTTATGTTCTTTTGTCTTCTAGTTACAAATCAATTTCCAGCAATTGATTACCCTGAAGGAAGAAATTATAGATATTATATTTTATACTAATAGCTTTTAAGGAGACTTAAAAGAAGATTATCCGTATTATTCGTGGTCTATTCATACACAAGCGAGTTGTTAATGTTTGTGTACCTTAACTATCTCTGCTTGTTAGCAGCCTTATTATTTATGTAGATTTAAAAATACTAAAGTTTTTTATGTTCTTAATATTCTTTTATTTTTAAATTTTAATTTTTATTATTTATAATTCTAATATTATTTTTTTTTTTTATTATTTAACAAATATATTTCTAGTTCGCCTGCACTAAGAGGTTGCAAGCATTCACCAGATGTATTCTGCTACATATGTGGTGAATATTATACTTAAAGCCGTCTCAAATGGAATACTCTATATAATTATATATATATAGTATATATATTATTATAATAAGTATATATTATCATATTATATACGAATACCCTAGAGTAGAATGCATAGTTGGATAGATAAAAATGAAAAAAATATCACATTAACAGAAAATCCATGAAGAGAAGAAGAAACGGTCACTACGTAAAAATACATTATCATGTTTTTTAATCAATACGCTTTAAAACTTATATAAAATCTATCGGATTGGTCCACTTGGTTTTATCGGAATAGCATACCAAGCTGAGAGATCAGCAGAGCAGTACTAACAGGTTAAAGCATGATAGACTCAGTCAGCAACAGAAGGCTGAACAGGCCTGCCCAGTTGATGAAAGACGCAGACGCTGAAGTAAGTATATAATGCGAGGCAGCCAACAATGAAACCCACTATGCCATTTTTGAACATCAAAAACTAACAACGCTTATAAAGCTGGTAGAAAAAGAAGAATAAGAAAAAATAATCACAACAGCAACACCTCTTATATATATTATAATATATTAATATATTATATTATAATATATATTAAATATATAATCCTGTATTATATAATTTTTTTTCTGTACTATATAGTATTATATATTTTAAAATTTCCCATTATTCATCATAATTATATCGAATATATACGTAGGTTATCAATGGAAATTGAAATATAACAATTAATAGGATATAAATATAATATTATTTACTATATATTATATTATTGAATAATATATATTAGTAATATATATTACAATATATATATCAGTTATATAATTATAATTATATAATTATATGAATATTAATGTAAGTACCTCAAAGGTAAAAAAAATGGTAATTAAATGACAATCGCAAAATAATTTAATTCAAATTAATTATTTAATATTATAAAATTTATTAATTAAGTAAAATATAGTATGCTTAAACTTATATTATTTTATATATATATATAATTAATATATATATATTAAATTATATTAATAATAAATATATGAATGCGGATGTGGGAAGGGAGAAGGGTGGTGTAAGAAATAATAGGTATCAATTATTGGCGTAGGGGATATGAGGAAATGTTATTAATTGATGAAAGTTGATGGTAGAGTTTTGGTGTATGTTAATAAAGAATGGAATGAAGTGGGGAATACTGATGTTCTTATAAAAAAAAGTGAAGATTATCATAAGCTAATATACATTCGAAAAGAGTGAAAGAATAAACGGGGGAGGGACGTCCATTTGAAATTGATGTTAATATATGTAGAGTATGATAGCAGGATGATGTAAACAGATTGTGTATCAGATTGATAAATGTACATATCTAAGAGGTGAACGAGGACGGTAAGTGGAGGGACATATATCAGGATCACTTCACTTTGTGTGATACTAGAAGTAATATAAAGGGTGTGGCGAGGGAGGTGCATTGATGTGTAGGAAAAGGAGGAGAAAGATGGAGAAGTAGAAGTAATAATAAGCTGGTATAAAATGTGATAGGAGAAACAGTAGTGTGTATAGAGGTTTAGGAAGAGGTATGGCAGGTTAATAAGGTTAGTAATAAAGAGATCGGATGGTAGAGGAACATAGAGAATCAGGTGGGGTAGAGTAGGAGGGGGAGAGTTGAAATGAGTATTTTAGAGAAAGGCTAGTATATGACAAGGTAAGCTAGAAGTGAGTATGTATGGAGTAAAAAGGTGGAGGTGCAATGTAAGAAGGAAAGGTTGAGAATTAGAATGTAGGAAAATGCAGGTAGGTGAAGGTAGGTGGTTGAAAGGAGAAGGATGGTCTATATAAGTGATAATGGTATTGGGAATAAAGTAGAGAGGAAAAGCTGGAAGAATAATATAGAAAGGGATTAGTAAGTGTGGAAAAAAGGCTATAGAGGGCGGTGAGGAAAAAGGAGCGAAGCAGAAGGGAGCAAAAGAACGAATAGTGTGTTAGAAAAGATGACGGAGAATTTTAGAATCGGGGAAGGGCAGAAAAAATGAAACTCCGTTGGCGATAACGACGTAAAAAAACATCCAGACTTAAACTGTATTAATCCTCATATTCATATGCCTCTTAGATCCTAATATATTTATTGGCTATATTTCTTTAAATTCTTGTCATATTTATTTTCTTAAAGATTTAAAAAAAAAAAAAAGAAAAAAAAAAAAACCAAAAAAAAAAAAGAAAATACAATATTTAATTTTTCTTTTTTTTTTTCTTTCTTAAATTCATTCTCCGCAAGGTATAAGCACCTATTTGCAGTAGTTCAGGCTCTCTCGGCCTCCGTAACTACGGGTAGGACTAATTCTTCCGAGCCTCCGGGGAGGGTGCTCCGGAACCCCCGCTCTTCTGGTATTTGGTGGTGTTGCGGGGGTTCCTCCGACCCTCCCTTACGGTGTATGGAAAACGTCCCGCCCCCTGTGTTCCCCGTTGGCTTGAGCCCCCTACATTGCCGCGTAATACCTTTCCAAATAACATATGATATAGTTTATATATATATTTATATATAATATATATATATATACTATATATATATATATATAATGATATTATATATATATATATATATATATATATATATATATATATAGTCGGTATATAGTACTGAGGTTCTATATTTGCAGTGCGCATGTATGTTATATATATATATATATATATATATATATATATATATATATATATATATGATATATATATATATATTATATATATATTAATGTACCTGCTTCTAAAAAAAAAAATAGCCAATATTCTATTTTTTTATTTAATATTATTTTTTTTTTACATTTTCCTAACTCAATTTTACAAGAATTTACAAAAACACTGTATTCTTATTTCGCTGTACGCTTATTGTAGTTTTTTGAGATATGAGTTTTTTTAATTAATTTTTATTTTTTTATTTTTTTTTTTTTTCTACATTTTGCTGCACTAAAATTGGACCAAGCATTTCCAGCAGAAATGTATTCTTTTCCCGTAAGCCTACTTGTAGTTTTGAGATACCTGAAATTTTGAAAAAAACTGATATTTATGCTGTGTATTCGAAATACATAATCAAGCCATATATTTATATTATATATACTTAACTATATACAGGGACGTTTATGTCTACAGTATATATTATATATATATATATATCATAGGTATATATATAGTATATATATATATAATTATAATTAGTATAGTATATACAATATATATATATATATAATATATATTTAATATATATATATGTTATAGTATACTATATAGCTATCCATATAATATTATAATTGTTATTACTATAGTATTATATAATATTTAATATATAAGTAATATATAATATATATATTTATATAACCGTATAGGGCCCGTATATTTAAATAGGCGTGAGGTACATAGTCACCGTATATTTAAAAACATAGTATTATTGATATGTTATATATTGTTATATTATAAGTATATTTATATTATATAGTATATGATAGTAGTTATTCATTATTAATAAACACCAATCTATTAATATATTATATATATATTATTATAATTATTTAGTATAATATATAGTATATAATTTATAATGTCTAAATTAAACTCAGGGAGGTTGAAACTGATATTATCAAAGGACAGCACATGCAAATTAAAGGGTAAGGTCAGAAGGAAATCCAAAGTGTGTAAAACAGATATTAGACAATAATACGGTCACGCCGTAGCGTGCGTACAGACTAAATTAACCGCTGCTTGATACGGCGCGCCGTAAGCGCGCGTAGCAGCACCGTGATTGTATAGTATTTACTGTCTCTAATGAGTGATCAATCTGACACAAGTATTAAGGAGACACTCCATCATCGTAGCTTTGGATGTAGAATCTCTCTTTTCCCCAATGTTCCTTTAAATGAAACTATTATCATTATGGGAGACATCATATATCACAGACGAGTGTATGTGGATGACGCGAAGTCATCAACATTACACGAGTTGTTGTTAACACACAGATGACATTCACATACAGACACATCCAACAAGCCACTAGCCACACGGTTACCCCCTCCCCTTTCTCCCTCTATCCCCTCCATCTTCTTTTTTTTGTTTTTTTTGATTATTTTATTTTTAGTTTTTATGTATTTTTATATTTTTTTTTTCTTATTGTTGTTTTTTTTTTTGATTTTTTCCATTTGTTATGTTTTTTTTATTTTTTTTTTTTTTTTTTTTATTCTTTTGTGTTAATTTTCTTTTTTGATTATGTTACAGAGAGACTTGTCTTTATTTTGCTTTTTTATTCATCTATTTACCCCCACCCGCTATCGCTAACTCTTAGCTGTTTCCATTTACCCTACCCCCCTTTGTTTGTTGCCATGACTACATCATCATTGCCCCCTACCCCCTTTTGTTCTCGTCTCTCTCTTTCGCACACCACACCACACGTACGTTTTTCCGCGCGCGCCGCGTTTTTCGCCCCGCCGCGCCCACTGCGAGACACCGCAGCGCTTCACGACCGATCCGCTTTCCTGCCAGCCGCCAACGCTCCGGGATCCGCCACCAGTTCTCGCGCGTTGAGTATACGCGCTTCGATCTTTCGTTCCGAACAGATCAGATACGCCATGCGTGAGGAGAGGAGGGTTTTTCTTTTTCTCTTCCAGACTACTTTCACCCATTAAACATCAAAGCTTCACTCCCACTCAGCGATTAATATAAATAGAGAACCCAAGAATAGGACACGTACCGAATCCGATCCTAGATGCGAAAACGGCTTCGCTCCAGCACGGTGATGCGGCAGGAATAAGGGTAGGACTCTAGTCATGACCATAGCTAGTGCCGGCGCTTTACCAAGTCTTATTGAATTCAACCCGTCTCTACTTTAGCAAATATGAGTTCAAAGTGTGTATTAAAATACGAAAATAGATGAATAAATTCATTCATTCCCAAAAGGCATGCTTTCGGGAACTATCAAGGTGAAGTTAGTCCCTAGATGAACGCGTGTTAGGCGTTAAACAGGGCTTAAGATCGGAAGAAAGTTAATCGGCTTCATTAGTCACGGTCAAGTGTACCTATGTCGTCCGATATTCTGCCGAGAAGAAGCGATTACGCCAGCCTGAGGCCCTCAAATACAAGAAAAGACGATTAATCAGTGCTCAAAATGAAAAGCTTTAAGCTTTATCATCATATAATACTTATATACTAATTAGATATATAAACTAATAGTAATAACTGACTAATTATAAAGTAGTATATAATAATAATAGTATATATATATACTATATCATATATAATAATATAGTATTAATATATGAATATATATATATAGATATAATATATAGTATTAATTATAACATATATGAATCACGGATACTATATAATATAGTATATAATATATATATATATCTACTTATACTAATATAATATAATATATATATATATATATATAGTATAAGTAGTCTATATATAGTAGTATATAAGTATATATATATATATATATATATATAATTTACTACGACAAGCGTTCCCATGACCCGCTTATTTAAACTATACTAACTACTAGCTTCTAGCACTCCTACGACGACAACCGAATTACAAACAACTAAACTACTACTACCATACGACGAACGCAAATTACAACAACTACACTATTACCACTACTACAACTACTACCAACTACTACTACTACTAGCTACTACTACTAACTACTACTCTACTACTAACTACACTACTACTAACTAACGACGACGACAAATTACAACTACTGCGGTCTGACTGCTATCAACACGCACACACACAAACCACACACCACACACACACACACACACACACGCAGCACACACCACACACACACAATATATAATATAATATAATATATATATATACTATATATAGATACTCATATATAGTATATTATACTATATATAAGATAGTATATATATATATATATATATATTGAAGGGCCTGCCGGCTTAAGGAAGATGGTTAAGAATTTAACAAGTGGATTTTTTCCTTTGAAGGAAGCATCAAAAGTATATGATTTAACATTAGATAGAAATGAGAGTTAATTGGATAAAGGAAAGAATGTTCTCTCTCATCATTCTGCATAATACAGGTGCAAGACTGCTGGTCAGCGATTACGAGGCCTGCGTCTTCTGATGTGTGAACGCTGTGAATTGTAGAAATATATTTAGTGAGAACGTCTTTACCATTTGCATTACCGCTCGACGTAGAATGAGCTTAAGGGAATTTTGACTATTTTGCTTTGAGGAAATGAGTATAGCAACAGCTCCCAGTTGATAAAGACACCAAACAAAAGAACGCAATGGTTCTAGACTTCCTAAATCGAAACCACTAGCGCACAATCTAATATACACACCAAAAGACGACAGACAGCTCCAAGAAAGGTTTTTTGAACCAATGCTTCTAATTACTTTTTTTCTTTGAAGAAACCTCCCCATAGACACTCGAAAACCTAACTGCGCTCTCCATTTCCCTATCTCCACATAATCCAAAATAACATTGAGCACGGTGCAACTAATCGACTTTTAGAGGAATCCAATTGACCATTTAACCACCTACAACCCACCCAACAGATCTCAACGACAAAACAAGTCAGAAGAAGTACAACTAAGCACTAAGAGCAAAACATACCAACTCACAAATAAAGGAAAGAACATCATTAAGACACAGCTCCGAACAAGAGAAAGAATACGCACATGTCGTCTATTTCACCCCACAATTCGTCTCGAGCCTATTCCCAGCCAAGCTTGAACAGAAAGAGGCGAGTACTTCATATACTCCAACTGAACGCAAAAAGGAACCCCCGGTAAAATAAAACATCAGATACTGTGAACTTTTACCTACTGATCCCACACCACCTACCTACCTATATACTGCACTTATACCTATACTCACATGTATATGTCATATCCGCGCTCCACAGTACTATATTATATACTACTATATAGTATAAATAGTATATAGTATATGAAGTAATATAGTAAATAGTTATTACTAGTATATAATGGTATATAGTTCTAAAGTATATATATACTAGGAAGTATATAAGCTATATATATATATATATATAATACTCATATAGCTATATATATATTATATATAATAATATATATATAGGTAATATATATAACAGCTAATATAGCTACTGATCTATATAATATATATATAAGATGATATATATAATATAAGTATATATGTAAGAACGAAGAAAAAAAATCAAAAATTCACGTATTTGAAGAACATACCCGGGAATGGGCCATTGAAATGGCAATTAACTGGAAGCGAAAAGAAAAGAAAAATTTTTCATATGTTCGGGAGGAGAGGAGTCGTAACTCGGAGCTACCTCCTTACCTCGGCCGTTCACGCGCCAGAAGACAGCCCCGCTCATGCTGCTCTCGTCTGAGGCCTTCCCCCGTGGTGAATCCAAATAAAGCGTATACACTAACTTTATCTCTATGAGATTATTTTTTAGAAATGTTATGATACGAGATAAAAAAATAAAAGCATAAATAATTCCATTCCTAATATATATATTATAAATAGCTATTTATATATATATAATATTATAGTAATATATACCTACTTCTTATTTACCTATAAAAATAGTTATATATAAGACAATATAATTATATATATATATATGATATATATATATAGTTATATATATATATACTGGACCATAACTGCTTAAATTATTTAAATAAATTAAACGTTAAAAATAAGGATAAATTTGCACAAAAAAAGGAGTTGGTTTTTGGTGGTATAATATATATATATAATAATATATACTATATATATATATATCATTATTAGTATATGATATATAAAATTCGCTGGCCACCCACGAAGCACACCCACACCTACGTCTTCTTTCCCTTGCCCCGCGCACAAACGTAAATAATATAAAGTATAACTCATATAACTAATATAACTAAAATACAAGAAGATATATATATATGAATAAATTAACAAATCAGTTATGGCTCACGTAATAAGATCGAGAGAACTTTATCAGCGAGAGAGAGAGAAGAGAGAGAGGAGGAGAGAGAGAAGCAGAGAGAGAGAGAGAGCAGAGAGAGAGGAAAGAACAGGAAATACAGTCATACCAGGCACGTGCATTTATGCTATACTATTATACCTGGCGCGAATTATAACTGAATAGTATAAATATATATGATATATATGATATAATATATAATATATAAATATATATATATCGAGTATAGTACTTATAATATATATAGATCATGACCTGTTATTAGATTATTATTTAATAAATTCAAATTAAAAATTATGATTTTTCACAAAGAAAAAAAAATATTACTATTATTATTATATATTATTATTATTAATTATTATTATTATCTATTATTATTCATTATTTAATTATTATCTATTATTATTGATTATATTATTATTTATTATTAAATTCATTATGTATTATTATTATCTATTATATTATTTGTTATTATTATTACGTTTAATTTTCTATTATCCGTTTTGAATAGACGCCCCTGTCAAACAAAACCCGTTGTTCTTCCCGCTTTGTTCTATATACCGGTGGTTTCTAAATGGTAATAGCGCAGGACTCGCTAATATTTGGCGCTATCGCGCAGTGGAAATCCATGGGTACTTTAATCGGTATTGCACCAGGTAATAAACGCAGAATTATTTTCTCTTAAGGGACCTAAATATGTTTTTTTTTTTTTTTGTTTTTTTTTTTTTTAAGTAAATCGACAGAGAGAGAGAAGAGAGAAGGAGAGGAGGGAGAGAGAAGAGAAGAGAAGAGTAGAGAGAGAGACGAGAGACGAGAGAGAGAGAAGAGAGAGAGAGTGGAAAGAAACAAGGAAAAAAAAAGGAAAGGTTAAACATGAAGAGAAGACAGATGGAAGCGTGGGCAGCGCATCCGCTGGCTACTCGGCGGAGAGGAAATCAAGAACCTGTGAACTCTCTGTTACACGAGCCTCAGATCCAACGCACAGCATTAGCAGTTGACATAGACAGACGTTCCCCCGAGAGGTCAAGATGGAATCCAAATTCGAGAGCGACAGAGAGAGAGAGCACGAGGAGCCAGAGAGAGAGGGACAAACAGACTCTCTCGATATCTGCAAACACCAGCGAAGGTCAGCAGAGAAGAGAGAGAGACGAAGAGAGAGAGAGCGAGAGGTGGAAGTGTTACTCGATCGAACAAAAGTTCCTACCCTGTTGCTCCCTCGGGCTTTGATGCACACTTTTTACCGCCAAATGAAACAGAAAACAAAACAAACAATTCACATGCTCGGCTACTCTATTTACGATTTTCTCGTTCAAGCGGGTTCGACGCCTGATAAACTCGCTAGTGAACTATTAAAGAATTAAGAATGCAAGTCCAGCCTCTTCATGCGGTTGATTTGTTTATCATTTCGCTATGCGATATCCGATCCAGTACCACATATCAACCGCGCTACTTATTTATATACAGGACTGAGCAGTGACACAAACCGGGCATTTAAAATAGTGTTTTATTATTATTACAATCATTGTATTTATTCTATATATCCTCCACCACCTATATATATATATAATATACTATTATTTATATATAATATATAAATATATATATATATATTTATATATATACTATATACAATAACACAATATACGGTAATATATACTACTATTATATAATACATATATCATCTCCACCCGCAAACGTCCCCATGTGTGTCAGGCGGAAATATAGTAAAGTTCTCCAGAAATCTTCTGTTCTTATAAAATAGGATACTTATGGGTAAACCAGCTTCGTTCTGCACAGCCTCAAGATCAT
>JABUQX010056644.1:0-15000 GCA_015478945.1 Trachelipus rathkii
CGGGTTGAGAGTATATATATACTATATATATATATATCTATCTAATTTTTTTTTTCTTTATCATACTATCTTTCCTGTACTATATAAGTTCCCTTATATATTATCTCTATCTTGTTCCTTCATATATTTTTTTTTTTTTTGCTGTCTTATACGTATTGGTTACTGTAATTTAGGCTTTGTTCTTTATATATTTAGTTTAGCTATGTTATTTTTATTATATATATTAAGGTTACTTATATATTTCTTTACGTATATGATTATATATGATATGTTAGTTTATTGTTTTATTGTTATTTATATATATTTTATTACGTATATTATTAAGCTATACTTATATACTATATTTATTCTAGTAGTATTATTATTATTTGTCTATCCCTGTATATTGCTTTATAGTTTATTTACTATATATTATATACTCATGGTGTGAGGGGTATAGGTATATTAGTTATGTATTATATGTATATGTTCAGGATGTCGCAGATGTATTTTTTCGCACGCGTGAACTGGATTGCCGGATGGCGGATGCGGATGTTTGATATATACTATATACATATATTATTTCTATAGTAGTATAATATATATATCTATATAGGTAATATTAATAGGTATTATATTATATTCATTATTTATACGGCTTATATAGGATATTTTTCTTTCTTTATATTCGATATTACCGGAGTTTCTACTATATACTATATTATATGTTACTATGAATATTGCTTATGTTATTTTCGAGTTAGCACAATCTATTTAACTATAATTGTTGACAGGGTGTGGGCACGGGACCCAACTTCAAAAATTGCAACCCCACTCTTTCTTCCAATCTCCGACTTCTCAATTGAACAGAGATTTTACAAATGGAGTTCTATACCTTTTTTGCACTAGTATGAAATTACAATATAATATAGGTTGTGCTGGAGCAAACTATTTCTTTTCAACCGACCCTTTTCTTTGCTAAGAGTCTGTTTCTCTTTTTATCTCATATTATTAGCCAGCAATTGCTAAATACTCTCTTCTCTCACTGTGGCGTTCTTTGTTTTTTTTTTTTTTTTGTGAATAACTAGTTGTGGGACAGCCAATGTATATTTCTTTTGCAAGTTTACTCAAGTTTGTTGGTAAACATTTTTGCTTAACTTTCCACCACTAATGGATCATCATTTGTATCTAGTCGTTTTTTCTTGGTGTGATTAGTTTTCAATCATTTGCATTCTAATCTTTTGATAAAATGCGTGTTTTCTTCATCACTACTTGGTTACTGTAGAAATTTATACCAGTGAAATCTTGTTGTTGATTTCTTTCTTAGGACGGTGTTTTGGTTTTCAGTAGATTTCGTTTTTTTCCTTTCTTAATGGGTGGGAATTATAAGACTGGTTCGGATATGAAGTTTTTCAACGCAACACAAATTGTTGACGATCTTAACTTGTTCTATTATATTGCTTTACAAAACATTGCCTTTATAACGGGATCTAAGGTAAGCTTGCAAATTAGTAGAAGGTCATTAATTTCCAACGAATAATAAAACAAAAACTTTTTCTAGCTCGTTTTATTACAATCTTTCACTCTTTTTAAACCATCATCATTTTCCATTTGAATATGGTTCAAAATGCTTCCTTTAGCGCTGAGATTATGGTATTCAATATCGGAGACAGAACTGTAGAGGAACTGATGTTTTTGCGCATCTCTGATCTCATTGACTCTGTTGAATCAAATATTATAAACTTCATGCTGTGAGATCATGAGTTATCATTCACAGTTGAGTCGAGTCCATGTCTCTCATTTAAAGTATTTGCGTTCAGGTTCATCTTAAGTTATTTTTATTATAAAATTCTTTATAAATCTCGAACATAAACATCCGCCAAATCATCCGCAGGGCAAAAAGCGGCGGATGCGGGATTCTTTAAATTAATTGGTGCGGATTGCCGGAGCGGATTGTTACCTTTTGCATCCTAATATTATATCATATTATATATATATATATTATATATATATATTATTATAATATATTTTATATTATATTATTATATAATTTATTTTATATTTTATTTTTTATATATATATATATTATATATTATTATTATTTTTATTAGTTAGTATGTGGGATTGGTTATATATAGTATGGTAGACTGTGCTGGCTGATTGAAATCCATTCGGCTTGGCATCCATTGCCTAGGAAACAGTCTTTAGGAAGAATTAAATAACAGAAATATAATGTTATATATATAATATATCTTAATATATATATATATATATATATATATATATATAGGTTAGTATTAAACCGTAATATTGTAATATATATAAAGA
Organism: Trachelipus rathkii; assembly: GCA_015478945.1. NCBI lineage: Eukaryota > Metazoa > Arthropoda > Malacostraca > Isopoda > Trachelipodidae > Trachelipus > Trachelipus rathkii. Next base: position 2,308 of record JABUQX010056644.1, read on the forward strand.
AACAAACTGGTCAAGCTAAATAATATGATCGAAAAGATCTAAAACTAACTTAACCTAACCTTTATTTCCAAAACATAATTAAAATTATCGTAGCGCACACCCGCGTACGCCGCCTGCGCTCATACATTTGTTGTGGTTTCACATTTCATCATTCAGCGGGACTACACACACACAAGCACACGAGGCACAGCGCTATCACATCTTCCCACACCTCATTATATACATAGGTGATAATTTATTTATATATTTTATTTATAATTATATATTATATTATATATTATATATATTAATTATATATTAATATATATATATATATTATATTTATGATTTTCGGTATATGAATTGAATTTATTCCAGGAAGAACCATAATTTTCGTAATAGGATTCAGTATTAATGTTTAACGTAATATTTGATAGATATATATATTATATATATTATATATATAATATATGATAGCTATATATATATATAATATTATATATATATATTTATGATATATATATATATATATAGTATGTATTAGTATTATATATATTATATATTTATATTTTAATATATTATATATATATATAATTTTGGCAATTAAATTTGAATGTTATAGTATATTGATAATATATATAGTATATATAATAAGTATATATATATATTATTAGTGTAGTATTATATATATATATTTTCTTATATTCTATATATATATATTATATAGTATATATATATATATAGGTATTTATTTAATTATATAATATTTAATTATATAGTATATAATATATTATATATATTATATAATATATATATATATTCTAGTATATATATATTTCTCATATATTTATTTAATATATATATTATTTCTAAATATATGTAGTATTTATTATGTAGTATATATAGTACTATAGGGTTATATTAGGGATATAGGTGTATAGTAATATAATAGGTTATAGTTATAGTATATATTATATAAGTAGTAGGTGTATATAGGGTATAGTATTGGGGGTATTATATGATTTATACTATATATAGTATATTAGGAGGGTAATATATGATGGTAAGGTATTGTATATATAGTATAATGGTAGTAGTATATCAGTATAAGGTGGGTAGTATATGAGTATTATGATTCTGATATATTGAGGTAGTATATTATAGTGTTTTCTAATATATTGATAAGTATATGGTATATATATATATATACTATATATATATATGAGTAGTGTGTGGTATATAAATTATATATATAGTGGTGAGGTATAGTGATATATATATGATATAATGTAGTATATGTATATATATTTATACAGTAGTATATTAGTGTATATATATTATATGTGTAGGTTATATATATTATATATAATATATATATATAGTATAGGTATAGTAGAATTAAATATATTTATAGTATTATATAGTATAGGTATATATATATAGTATGTATTATATATAGGCGTATGTAGGAGTTATATAGGGGTATATATGTAGGTATATTTAGGTAGTATGTATGAATATAGTGTGTATTATAATGTGTAGGTATGGTAGTGATAGTATTAGTAGTATAATATTATAGTAGTATGTATTTGTTATTTTATGTGTGTGAGTTATAAGGTAGTATATATAGTGTTTGTTGGGTATAGGGGTGTGTAGTTAGTAGTATTATGTCTCATCTTACAGTGATTACAAGCCTTTGCTTTCCTCCTAACGGCAGCAATTGCTTGTCGTATTTAGCCATGTAACGCCCTCGTAGCTCGATTTGAGTGTGCTATATATATATATATTAGGTAGGTATTAGGGTATTAGTGAGTAAGTGGTAGTGAGTATTAATATATAATCATATATATATATATATATAGGGGTAAGATATATATGAGTATAGGTATGTACTATTATATATATAGTTGTATGGTATATCTATTATAGTATATAAGTATATTATTAGGGATTAGTTATATAAGTTATGATATATGTATGGGTATATATGTATAGTGATATATATATAGTAGGTTATTGAGTAGGTCATAATTATTCTTCTTCTTTCTTTATCTTCTTTGTGTTTTCTCGTCAAGAATAGGGAGATTAGAGGTGGAGTGACGTAGTCATGCGGAAAAGAAAGCAGTATGAGTAACATGTACAAGTTCGAAAAGAAAGCCCAGCCTTACCGCCCCCTTCAATGACCATTAATTACGCGAGACTCCATCGCAGTTCAGTAAAATCCACCCCTAAAGCTTCATGGACACGCTGATGGACTCACTATGTTGTATTGATCGTCAGTGTAAGGGTTCATGCCCTTGGCTCCAGTTGTGGGCACAATCCATTGGCCCTCTCACAATCCAGTCCGCCATTCACTCCTGTTTACCTTCCTTTCTTCTGGGGCGCTTTCTACCAACTCATACATTTTTAACTTCATAACATTCGTTTTACTTGACTCAATCCCTTGTTTCTTCGGTCTCTCCCAGCCGGTCGGTTTCCCAACACACTCGCCACTATATATCAGCTTCGCTTACCCAACCGACTATCATTCATTTTTTCCATATTGTACCAAATTCCATCTCAACATACTTTTCATTTATTCCTCATTTACCCCTTTTCTTCACACACAGCCTCTTTCCTAATAAGTTAGTTCATCCTTATTTTATTTCATTTTCTTCACCATTCTAGCACATTCCCCTAAATTGTCCATTTCTGTATACACATTGAACTGTAGATTTATACTTTCTTATCCAGAGGCCATAAGTCTCATCTACTTATATCATATTAACACATGGTAATACTCTATAGCCCTCTCATGTTAGGCCTCTAAGCACACTCAGGACTTAGTCCTTACATTCTATCCAACGGATTAATTGCAACCAGGCCCCTCTGCCATCGTTGCAACTTTTCTATACATCTGCTGCATCGTGTGTCTCGTTCCTTCTTCATGCCTAACATATAACCGCTTAAATATTTAATTCTTCAGACACTTGTCAGCTGCTCCACACATCTATTACCATATACTTCACTTACTTGAGGAGTGTCCTTTCACTCATACCAATATATCCTTACTCTTATCCAACGTTAACTTTCAAGCCCCTCCTTTACAAACACACATGCAAAATCTCTCTAATCTTAATTCCTCTTTAAACTTCTCAGATTCGCTTCACACAGAACTCAAATCATCCGATGATAATATATATATATATATATATATATATATATATGTAGTTCTATATATTAATAGATAGATGGTATAAGTATTACGCCATTTATATATATATATATTAATATATATATATATATATTTATATATATATATATATTAATACTTATATATTATATTATATATTTATATACTTATATATATATTATATATATATATATATATATTATATTATTATATAATATATATATATATATAATTATATATTATATATTATATAAATATATATTATAATTTATATTATCATTATATATATATATATATATATATATATATATATTATATATATATATATTATTTATATTATATATTTATATATATATATTATATATTATTATATATATATATTTATATATATATAATATATATATATTATATTATATATATATCTATTTAATACTATATATTATATAATATAAGGTTCCTATATATATTCAACACCTTCATTCTGGTACCACAAATAATTAATATTTTACGTTCGAAATAAACTAAAAAATTAAAATAAAATTGAATTTAAAAATATAATTCAATTTAGCCTCAAAAAAGAAAAAAGTAAGTTCATTTTATAGCAAATTAAAGTCCATTCAACAAAAGGAAACGAAATTGGGAACGTTTTTTGGCATGTTTAATAATAATTACTAAATATGATATATGTTATATATTTAATAGTATTATTATATATATAATATATATATTTATATATATATATATATTTTATTTATATTAATATTATTATTATTATATTATTAATATATTATTATTAAATGAATATATATAAATATATATATATATATATATATATATATATATATATATTTATATTATAATATATTAATATATATAATATATAATATATATATATACTATTATATAATATATATATTATTAAATGTATATATATATATATATATATATTATATACTATATATAGTATATATATATATTATATATATATATAATTAATATTTTCATTATAATATATATATTATAATATGTATATATATATATATATATATTATAGTATATATATATATATATTATATACTATATATTATATATAATATATATATATATATATATGTTTATATATATATATATTATATATATATATATATATATATTATATTATATTATATAATATATATATATATATCATATATTATATTTTATTCTCTTTTCTTTTCCTCTCCCAGGAAGGATTCTTCATCCTGTCAGCCGCGCAAGCATCTTTCTCCAGACTTCCCTCTCCTGCACTATTCTCTTCTCTTCAGCGCTCTCATATTTGGTAGCTGACATCTTTCTCAGAGAGTCCTCCACCGATTCCGCCCATCACCTCTTCTTCGGTCTTCCCCTTGGTCTTCTGCCCTCTGGTGGTCCCATTCCATCTGATCTTTTCGGCATTCTACTGTCACTGTGTGCTCGGTCCACATCCTCTACAGATGTCCCCGACCACTCAGTCTCCCCACATCCATCTTCGTGTCATCTTTCCTTTACCGTATAGTCCTTCTTCTAATAACTTCATTCCTTATTCTGTCTCTCCTTCTCTTTCCAATCATAGTTCTTAATATCCTCATCTCCGCCGCTTGTATTCTACTCTCCTCTCTTCTCGTTGTTGTCCATGTTTCCACTCCGTACAGCAGTGTGGGAGTCAGTATGCTGTTAAAAATCACTTTTTTAACCTCTATTCCGATGTTTCTATCTTTCTCATGGGGTATACCGCTTTCATAACTAATCCATAACTTTTCCATTCTTGCGCAAATCTCTTCTCCACTTCCTGCCCTTCTGTAAAAACATCCTCCGAGATAAATTGCAGGATTTACCGCCTTCACCTCCTCCTCTTTCACCATCATTTTCATCCCCTCCTCATTTCCTCCGGTTACTGTTAATATCTCTGTATTCTGTATGTTCAACTTCATCCCTACTTCCTCCAACTCCTCCGCAAACAACTCCACCACCCCTCGAATCACCTCCTCTCTCTCGCTCCAGATCGTCCGCATTTGCCATTATGTCCCCTTCAAATTCTCCCAGTCATAGGGAACTTTTCCTTATCACCACGTCTAAATATATAATATAAACAGCAGTGGCGATAAAACACTTCCCCTGCTTCACTCCTGTTTTCACCTCAAACCATCTATCGTTCTCGCACTCAGTTCTAACATTACATGCTGCATTTGTCATACATACTTTCTATCGCCTTCTTTAATCTACCTTCACTCCATAGCTCTCCAGAGCTTTTTCCTTGGCACCGAATCGAATGCCTTTTGCAGATCGATGAAGGCTACAAAGAATCTCTTGCCATATTCCAGCATCTTCTCCGAGAACATTCTTAGTGTGAATAAGAGGTCCGTCGTTCCTCTTCTTCTTCTATACCCGTACTGTTCTTCTCCGAGTTTCGGCTCTACCTTCTCTCTCAACCTCCTCTCCAATATACTTTCGTATATTTTCGTCTGATTGTCCATCAGTGAGATACCCCTACACGAATTACCGCTCTCCTTTATATATATATATAGGTATTATTATTGCTTTGCCCCACCTTTCCGGCACCTTTCCCCTCTCTCCAACACTTGTTGTTCATCAAACTGATGATTCTTCTTTTCAGCTCCTCTCCTCCCTCTAACACCAACTCCACAGCCACTCCATCCTCTCCTGGAGCTTTACCCTTCTTCATCCTTTTTATTGCCTCTTCATATTCCTCCACCGTTGTCTTCTCCGTCTTTCATCCTCCTCTTCTCTCCTGCGTCTGATCTGCACTTCTTCTCTGTTCTCTTATTCTACATTTTAGCGATTCTTCAATAGTATTCGGTTTCGCATTGTATCCTTGTTTCTTCGGTCTCATAAGAATCTTCCGTTTTTGTCTATATTAATTCTAGTTACACTTTTTTTGGTTTTTTCTATACGCCTTCGGCCATCTAATACAGCTTTTCTTCCAATTCCACCTCTCTCGTATTTCCTCCGGCCATTCTCTCTGTCTCCATCTTTTCTGCTCCTCCTCTTTTATTCTCTCTGGCCTCATCTTGCCTGTACGTAATTCCTTCCTTGCCTGCGCTGTTCTTTCTTGTTCAGCCACTTTCTCTTTTCTCTGTTTTTTTCTTAAATTGCTTTTTTCACTTCTTCGTTTCACCATGGTGTATGTCTCTTCCTAGTACGTCCTACCCATCTTTTACACAAGAGTTTTTCTCTGCCACTTCCCTGATGACATCCTGCAAGTCTTCATTTTCTTCTCCATTTCTTAGGGTTTCCTGCATTTCCCGTTCATAATTTCGTCTCGTTTCTTGTTCTGCCAACTTCTCCACTCTGATCACTGCCCTCTTCTGCTCATTTACTCTTCCCTCCCCTCTTATCTTCATATCCGCCACCTACAGTCTATGATCCGCCTCCAAGGACACTCCCGGGATCACCTTTACATTCTTTATCATCCTTTTATCGGAGACTATCATGTAGTGTCTATCACCGATTTTTGATCAAATTGTTCCGTTACCTGATTCCATCTATACCTCGTAAAGATATGCGACTCTCTATGCTTAAAAAACGTGTTTATTATTTTTAGATTGTTTCTCACACAAAAATCAATCAACGCCTCTCCCTCCATGTTTCTTGTCTCTTCTCCAAATGGTCCCAATACTCTCCTCCAATCTCTCTTCTCTTCCTACTCTAGCGTTGAAAAATCTTCTCCATCAACACGCACTCTCCCCATTCTCCTCCATGCCCCACCTCTTCTTCCATCAATTCATAAATCTTAGTTTTTTCAAAATCTCTGAGTTGCCCCTGTTGTGGTTGCAATATACCTGGAATAATTCTATACTTTTATCCGGCCTATCTTCACACCACGCATCATTCATCAACCTCTCATTTATATTTTTACTCTCTTATACATGGTTGACATTGTCTTGGTTCCCACCTATAAATTCCGACACCATTGCTTTCTTTTCTCCTTCTCTCACTCCCACTTATACATCAGAAAAAAAACAAATATCCTTCCCACTCTTACCCTCTTGCACATTTCCCTCACGTCCTCATCTCCGCCATCCCCAACATATCTATCTTCCTCTCTTTCATGATATCTATTATCTCCTCCTCTTTTTCTCCATAGGTTCCCACATTTATTGTGGCACACCTATAATTCTTGAAAGTGTTTTTCCTGATTCTAGTTCCGCAAATCTTCGCAGAAGTCGTCATCTAAAGTTCCGGTCCGGGCTTCCGGAGGCTCGCGCTTTGAGTTCTGCAAGAAGTTTATTTCGCGGGAAGCGGCTTGCTAGCCTAATCCTTCCCTAAGCCATAATCTCTTTACCGAGGACACCGTCCTGGTGTCCCGTTGCCCGGGTTGCACGAAACGGGGACATGGAGTTCGGTCTTTATATATATATATATATATATATATATATATATATATACAATTATATATATATTATATAATATATATATATATATATATATATATAATACGGTATATATATATATATCTATATATATATATATTATATATTTATTATATATATTATATATATTATCATATATATATATATATATATATATATATAATATATATATATATATATATATCTATATATTACGTTATATTATATATATTATATAATATATATATATATATAATTATATATATAGTATATATATATATATATATATATATATATATAATATATATATTATTAAGGTGTATGGACTTTTGCCTAAGTCTGGTGGTTCTTTTTATGAGCAAGGGCGACACCTATATTATTAGAGGATGGTAATTAGAAATCCTATTTAAAATGATGTTTTTATTCAACATAAGTAGAATTCATAATAAAAGTAAAGTAATAAAAGACCTCTGTTGAGATACTCTCTCGTAGGCCGAATTTGGTAGTCCGAGCCTTTTTCCAGCGCGTTTTTCCACCCTTTTGTTGGTGCGAGAATTTGGTTATCGAATTCGAGTCGCAGCCTTTCCTTGAATCTTACCTTCACTTGGCCGGGAGAATTTTCCTGGAGAGCGTAATCTTCAGTTAATTTTATTCTTCGTTCTTGTTAATTTGATCTTGGTTTCATCTGACTGAAGATTATCTCTTAAAAGGACGAGTTTATATATATATTTTCACTTTGACTTATGCTAAAATTTTGCTCGGGCAAATCTTAGCATAAGTACGAACATAAATTAAAATTTTTACAAAGTTAATAGAGTGCTACATTACTTCCTGCGCTAAACACGGAGTGAGAAAGTATGTTATAATAATTATACAAGAAATAATAACTAAAATACATAGTTATACTTTCAAATGCAAACATATCTAATTATGTCCGAAGACATAAGTAGACATATAAACATTTGAAGGCAAAAATAATATACAAGAAATGTAAATATTCAAATACGAGCATAACTGTTTACATCCGAAGATCTAAACATATATACAAATATTTGAATCCAAAATAAAAATACAATAATGTTATATATACAGAAAATAAAATGGGGCCTTTTAAACATATTAGCTTTTGGTTATATCGTTAGATATAAAACAAACATACAAACAGTTTAATACAAAATATTTACTACATAATTATTGTTTGAAACAATTTAAATTATTACAAGTTAATTAATAGGCACTAATCGATCGAACGCATTGAATCCAGGGAAGGTCTTAGTATAAGGCGTTTCTAATGTATCCATGATTTGATAATGCGCCGCACGTATAAATTAGTCACTTTCAAGTGTAGTTACGAGAGTAATCATTGCTTGACATTAATTGTATGGAACGAAAGATTGCGTTGAATGTAGGTCCTTTATTTGAAAATTTCTTCATACATAAAAGATGGAGCGGTCACAGTACAGTTTAGAATTCGAAAAGGATTCAAAAGTTCGTAGTGGAATCCAAAAATGGAATTTCTGCCATAATCCAAACTTGAAAATGATGAAAGAAATCTGCCATACCTGTAACAGGGAAGTTTATATATGTATGAGGCGAAGTTGATGAATATTTAGGTCCTTTATTTGACAAAAATTTCTTCATACATAAAAGGGAGAGGTCACAGGAACCATTTTAGAATTCGAAAGATCCAGAGTTTCGTAAGTGAAATCCCAAAATGAGTTTCTGCCATAATCCAAACTAATGATGAGAAGATAATCCATGCCGAAAGGAAGTTTGCTATGTCTGACAATGATCCTCGACTGTTGAAGTGTGTGAAAAGCTGAAGACGCATACCCCAAAATTGAAAATGAAAAATAGAATGTCTCCAGGTATCGGATAATTGTTGTTTGCTAGAGTTCATTTTCTCCGAGTGTTTCTAACGTTGGGGTATTTTAATACTTTAAGTTTTTTTTCTTTTTTCCATTTTGTTTGTTTTTGTTTTTTAAAAAAGGATTACAGTTCTCAATGACCTATTCCTCATTCACCAATTATATAGGGTTAAACTTGCTAAGTTGGTGGCTTCTTTTAAGAGCAAGCACCCTATATCAGAGGATGGTAATTTGTAAATACATATTTTCAAATGATGTTTTCTATTCAACATAGAAAGTATGCAATGAAAAGTATATAAAGTAACAAAGTCCCTTCAGTTTTGAGATACATCTCTCTCATTCGTAGGCGAATTGGTAGTCAAAGCCTTTTCCAGCGCGTTTCCACAATTGCCTCTGACTCTTCGTTTAGTGCGAAATATTTGTGATTCGAAATTCGAGTCGCACCTTTTCCCCTGAAAGTTTATCTCTCTCTGCCGGGAGGATTTATGAGAGAGTATCTTGAGTGAGATTTTCTTCTGATTTTTAATAATTTGATCTGACTGACTGTCTGGCATCCAGTTCGAACTTTTTAAATATTATTTCATTTTTGACTTATGCCAAAATTTTGCTCTCCCGCAAATCTTAGCATAAGTACGAACATTAATTAAAATTTTTACAAAAGTGAATAGATGTGCTACATATATATATATATATATATTAATATTATATAATATATATTGGTTAGTCACTTATATTTATATATATATATTATATATTGGATAGTATGAATATATATATATATATAGTATGTATATACATAATATTTATCCTATATATAATATATATATTATAATATATATATATATATATATATATATATATATTATATATATATATATATATATATATATTATATATTTATATATATATATATATATAATATATATATATATATATATATATATATATATATTATATAATTAATATATATTTATATATATAATATATATATATATATATATAATATATATATATATATATATATAGTATATATATCTGATGAATATTATATATATATATTGTATATTATATATATATTATATTATAATATTTAATATATATTAATGTTGGATCAAATGCCTTGATGATAAGAGGGTTAAATATTGTTTATATTTCTTACTATAGATTTATATTTTTTAGTGCCTGGCGCAGCAATTATAATATTCATAATATAATCTTTAAAGGATTAGCGATCAAAAATTAGTTATTTTAATTGGGTATATTATATTATGGACAAATGTTAGGAAAAAATTGGCTAATAACTTGTCAAAGGTATATTATTATATAGCTAGGCAGGTTCAACTTTTACAGAAATTAAAATAAAAAGTATGGTTACCCAATGTACGGCGCAATTTTCCCCTTCCGTCACGCAACGCACGCGCAACCGCACCCGTGTCAGCCATATTTTGGAGCCCTACCTGAACATACACCGGTGTACCGGCCAACCCTAATTAAAGTGAAAAACATCAATATGATGCTGTATATGGAAATCATATACCATAAAAAGAGATTTATGAAGTGATAAATAGGATACGAGTATGTTTACTTGTAATAAAGAAAAAAAAATAAAATAAAATAAATTAATAAAATAGAAATAAAAAAATAAAATAAAATATACAACATAAAAAAATGTTTCCCCAACAAGCCTAATGAAAAAATCAGCTTGTAAGATTTTTAGTTAATTAGTGTCAATATATACTGTCAGCATAAATAACTTTATATATATTATATTATATATTATATATACTATATAGTATATTAATATATATATATATATATATATATATATATACTATATATATTATATATTATAATATAGATATATTATTATATATATATATATATATCATCATCTCTCCCCAAGATTGGAGTGAGGTACGTCCGCATGCACCAGAAAAATAAAGCCCCCCGACTTACCGTCCCATTTTAAGTGTGAACTCGTCTCAGTCAGAAAAATTCACCCCTGGGGTTTTTCCACGAAACTGCCCACGCGGGACGCATCACCTTGTAATCTCGCAATGTGAGGTTCATCTCTGGGCCAGACCAAACACCATAACCACTCACAAAGCCCCGCCATTCACTCCTATTATGCACCTTTCTTCTTGCGTCTGCCAAACTAACATTCATCTTCTTCAGGGCATTCTCTTATATATATATATATTATATATATATATATTAATTTATATATATATATATATATATATTATTATATAATATTATATATACTATTATATATATATATACTATCTATATATATATATAATATATATATATATATATATATAATAGACATTTTCTTCGGTCTTCCAGCCAGTCGATTCCCACACACTTACTACCTATACATCTGCTTACGCAAACCGACTTATCCATCCTTTCCATATGACCAACCTTCATTTCAATGTGCTCTCGTTATCTCTCAACATTTAACCCCTTTTCTTCACACACATAACTCCCTAATGCGCTCATTTTCTTACTTTGTCAATTCTTCTCACACCTAACAAGCCCCTAGATTGTCCATGACTGAAACAATTGGTTCTTAATTTCACCAGGTGCCATAATGTCACTACTTATGTAACTAAGCTAAATCAACGCGGTTAGAATAATATCTCTCATGTAAGATCCAAGCGCACTCAAGACTTAGTCCCTTTACATGGATTTAATTGCACCAGCCACCCTTACCTACTCATTAACTAACTTTTCCTACCACACTCGCATATCATTCCTTTTCATTCCAAACTATACCTAAGTATTTAAACTCAGAACACTTGTATCTAATTGTTTCTGCGCTTCACCATCTAGCATAAACTTCACACCACTACATAACCTTACACTTATCTACATTTACTTCAAACCCTCATTTTACACGCCCCGGCCAAACCCTCCTAATCAATCTCTCAAACTCTTCCAGTTTCAGATTCGACCGCACAGATTCAAAAACCAAAGTCAACCACAATATAATAAGTAGGGCACCCTTTCAATTTCTCATTCATTCTCTATCATTCTAATACATTTCCCTACCACCCCTAACTCTAATTCTATCATAACCCCATCCATTTACAAATTGAATCACCATGGAGACATAAATCTCAATTGCCGGTCAACTCACGGCTAATAATATTAAACCAATAACCTTCAACTCCAATTATTCGTACACATGCCTCACTAACATCATACATACTTCTAATTCCATTCAGAAGCCTACCACCAACACCATATATCACTAGTACCCGCCACAGAGCTTCCCTAC
>JABUQX010056644.1:25000-34807 GCA_015478945.1 Trachelipus rathkii
ATAACTTATCATTATGGCTCACACACATAGAGAGACTATAGAGCCAACAGTGAATGAATTGAGGAAACATTGGATGTTTCCAGACCCCGATAGGAGGCAGAGACCACATTTTCTAACCACCCCCCAAGTATTACCAAAAAACAATGAGTATCCGAAGACCCATCCCATGAGATAGAAAGTTTTCCCATCAACTAAATCTTACCAGTCGAGCGTCCCCGCTCGACAACGCGACAGTCCGAAACTCGAATCTCGAGCCCCATTAGTAAGTAAATAAAAAGAGTATAAAATCCATAAGAAGAATTCCCCCTTTAGTAAAAGAAAACAGCAACTGCTAACCATCTTTTAATATAAAGTATCATTCCAGTCATAAGTCTTTTGCTACAGACACAAGACATAACCCAGACATACAATCGCGCATAATTAAAGCCTCTGTCTTTAAAAGTCATCCTACTGCCACAAATATTTATCTAATAAACTCCATTAATTTCATAAGCGAATATTTATATTCTTTTTACACTTTTCCATATAAGCAGAATAAAATAGATAGTTACACATTTAAATTAACGCAATGTATCCCTTTTCGCCTTAGCACTATATGAGATGAGGCTATAAAGTTTCTATTCATTTCCGTAGCGACCTGAATAACTGGTAGACAGCCATTCCAACCGAGGTGATTATCCTCTTTCCATGATTCTTGCAAATCATGTTACCATAACATATGGAGGACCATCCATACTTGCTCAACATTCTACACAATGGTAACCCTATAGTATTTAAGTTGCTATTCTAGGATAAGAAGAGATTGAAAATACAAAAGTCTAGGACGCCACAGATATCAGATTAGAATCCCTTTTACTAACACATGAAGGAATTATCATACTGTGACTTCGTCATTGCTATCTCCCTAATTGTCATTTTTGATAATAAATTACACAATTATCCAGGACGCATATGATTTTCGGTTAAGACACTGAAATATTATTATTTGCTACTGAACTCTTATCTGATTAATCTTCAATGAGAATGATATTGTAGGATATAGAAGACATCAAAGATTATTAACCTTTTCATGCTGTAGAGATTATATCATTTGAACATCATATAAGATATGTAGTAATTAGTAGTAGTAGAATATGAAACAAGGACGGACAATAAAAATATTTAGAATCAATTAATCTCATTATCTATATATATAAGTATCCAGCACATCGAAGATTCTCTCTCGTATAGAAAATATTTTAGCCTCCCCCCCCCAAAAAAAAAAAAATTACATAACAACAAATAAAAGATAATGATCAAAGATCCATTCCTAGATAAATATTCGAATCATTATGTGTAAGCCCCCAAACCTCATTAGCTGCTCAAAAACTTTAACATAGAAGCTTGTCCGTTAGCCTTCTTAGAGAAGAAAGATTTGGATTTTTCGATAAGACATATTATTTACAATGAAGCTATTTTAAAACCGAGAAATGATCTAGCGTCGCAATTAATTCTGTTAAGTGGCCGGAAAATTGTAAAAAAACACAAAATAGTAATATATAACTACCACTAATCTGCTAGCATCATAAATGTGTATCTTCCATTCATATAACATAATACGTCAAACCTATTCAACCCATATCAATCTATAGACGTTATCGCCAATAAGAAAGAAATACATATGTCAAGTGTAATCCTCCATCCTTTGTAGGTAATTTACTTAGTATAGACAGTCAGAATAAATCGTAGACTTAAAAAATTAAATAGAGAAATATTTTGATATGGAATAAATCAACTAGAAAATGTTTTATTAGAACTCTATAATATATCAATGAGACAATAATACGTCTACTTAGTACAAATCGTCTTCAGTATGTACTCGTCTAAATAGAATCAGTAGATTCTATATGAACCTTAAAAATATTAGAAATATTGCTCGTTTTAGACTTATTCCTAATCATAACACCGCAATCCTATAGAAGTTTCGAAAAACAACCTCAACAGAAATTTATTATGCATATACATCATGAACGTTAAAATACTTATAGATTGCAAGAAAACAATACATGATTGCTAGATAAACTTAACCAGCTTAAGGAAGATTTAACGAATATAAAGCTTTATTTTTTTCTTTAAATTAGCAAAACTAAGAAAAGTTCAAATTATTGAAAGAAAAACGTCTAAATATGGAGGAAATGGGTCTAAATATTTTCATATGTGGTTAATCCAATTGTTAAAAATCTTTAGCATAATATATATTTATAAATGCATTTATATTTGCAATTTAAATAGTATTTAAAAAGAAACGAATATTTCACACTTTAGCCAATATAAAAACGTGTAGGTTAGATTTAGGATGTCGAAGGCCATGTTAGTACCTCATTTTCGGTGTCGGTCTTTCATTTATTTAGTTTTTTTTTTTTTTTTTTTTTTTTTTGTTTCCCTAAACTACGATAAAATTTTTAGTCGCAAAAAATATACAACCGAATCTAATAATATGGTCTATAGAGTAGCGTTTAATAGTCAACCCCTCAATTAAACCTAGATTATACTGTATCACTCACACTAATACACTATAGAAGTAGATCCATATACATAAATCCACCCTACTCTACTATTTATATTATATAGGATTGGTAGTTCTACTATTATATCGCTCCCCTACCTATATCACCCCACTAAAATTATATATCATGTAAATATGGTCCCCCCCGTCCCCTTACCTACTCACGTACTACCTACCTATATAGCCAGTAGTAGATAAAGTAACCCTTATACGATAGAAATATATATATATATATAATAATAAATTATTATTTATATTGAGATATTTATATATATATAAAACAATTGTTAATCTTTAAAAAGTTTGTGATTTTTTGTATGTATATATTATAACATAGTATAATATCATATACTATAATATATTATAATTATTAAATAATAATATATTAATATATATTAATATTATATAGATTAATATATAATATAACTATATATATATTAGAGTATAATATTATACTATTGGAAATATTAGGAATTAATAATATAATAATAAGTAATATTATATATATATATATACTATACTTATAATTATTTTATTATAAAATATTAAATAGTATATAATATATTAGATATAAAATATAATATTATCATCGAGAGGGAAAAATACCTTCTCAGTCTATTTAATAGAGTCTGTGTGGTGTGAATAAAAGGAGTAAGATGTAATAGCATAAATAATGTAAAGCTCTACATCCCCTTGCGCTCTCGTCCGCAAGACAAAAAACAAAGAAAATAAGATAGCTCCGACATGCGTTTAAGCGATATTATTTAGATTCTGATATTAGTTATGTTACTGTACTGTTTCTGGACACTTTCGAACCTCGAGCAATGTGGATGACCAAGGAGAGTTAATCCAGAAGAATAATCTAGATCTAGTCCACCAGCAAGCTGCTGAAAAAGTATTGGTAATGAGTTGCTGAAGCGATTGAAGATAGTACTATTATGTATTAGATAATGAATATATTTCTGGTTTTTAGTGGACCGGTATGTATCCTGAGGCTCCCGCCGGCATCAAGGTATAAACCCTACATTGCATCGAGAGCATTAGCCTCCTAGACGCCACTATAAGCTTGCCATTACGATGTCGTGCTCCGTCAGCAGTTCCCGTGAAACCCTGGGGTTGGAATTTTCTGCTGAGACGAATCTCGGCTTGCACTTAAGGTATGTGGAGGGGCGTAAGGCTGGCGCGCTTTTACTTACCGACTTCGCGCTCCTATATATCTATTATATCATTAGAAGAATTAATAATTGTCAATAAGTAATATAATAATATTACTAAAAAAAAATATCTCAATATACTTTATATTATAGACGTTTATATGGAGAGGTTTGCGAGTAAGATATTTTCTATTTGAAAAGCCTACTTAATTTGGAGGAGACTTACAAACTTTTTTTTTTCGATAACATTTCTTGCTGACACAATTATTGAAGTAATGAGTTAATATTAAGATGCAAAATAAAATCAGAAAAAAAAATGATAATATATACATAATCAAAGAATTATAAGAATAACAAGTAAGAAGCGCGTTTCTCTAATAAATATGTATCGAATCATTATAAAAATCTACTTCGTCCCCTTGTCGCGTGTCTAACGAGGCCCTCGAAACAACCCCCTTCAATCATTTTGTCTTATTTTCGATGAATTGCGCTGATAGATAAATTTTACCTGAAATAAAGTATCTCAACCAACACCACTCTAATGTCATTTATTCGTAGAATATATGAATATAGATAATAATAAGAGAAAATTAAAATTAGCTGATGTTTGGTAAATAAAATGAATATAAAATATATATATATATATATATTAGTAATATATATATAAATAAGTTATATAATATTATAGATAAATATATAATATTATCATATAATAATTTATTACTAATAGATTATATATTTAAGTATATATAAAATTATTATATATCAATATAAGCATTAATTAAAATATACAATTAAAAAATAGTCCTTATACTAAAATTACTCAGTATCAATACTGATTACTTAAATATAGGCTACAATTTTATAAAGTTCAATATTAGTGTTATATAATATATTTATGTAGTGAAAACGACGTAGACTTATAATTTAATATGGAGTGAGTAATACGTGAAATAAACAGGAACTGAGTACATACGAGAAGATTCAAACCTTATTATCATGCGCACATGAAAAGCTATCCTTATTTGATTATATCGTACTATATATAGCTATATTAGTATATACTTATAGTATACCCTTACTACTAATTAATAGCAATGAATGATTTATAGAGCAGATAAATTATATAATTTAATTTTAAATAAACTGTTACTATCCAGTTTATTCCAGAAAAGTCATATTTTACATATATATTAGATAGAGAGGAATAATTCTTTACAATCATTTACAAATATTTTTTATATATATTCTTCGAATCTGTTCCATATCTGTAATATATTATAATCATATAAATAAAAACCTACTTGAAATGTACTATAGGTAAAATACTAAATCTGAACACTAATCACAACCTAGGAGAAATCAAGATTACAAATCTAGTTTCAGCATAACAATATCTCGTATGATATTATATTAACTATATTAATATAATATATATTATATAATATTATATATATATATATATATATAATGTATATATTATATATATAATAATATAATAATAATTATATAGTATATATATTATATATATATATAATTATAAATATTTATATATAATATATAAATATATAATAATTACAATTGTAAATTACAAACCATATCTCTAAAACTACAATAGATACAGAAGATACATTTAGGAATGCAAAACAAATAGTACTCAAAATTAATATATAAAAAATAATATATACATATATAATATATATAATGTTTATTTATAAGATTAATTATATATATAATATATAATTATAGTAAGAATAATAATATATAACTCAAAAACTATCCATGGCTACCCAAAAAAAACATTTTAATCCTTGTTAAAATTACTAGAAATGTAAAAAAGAAAATATAAAATAAAATAAAACATATATAATAATTATGTAATAGTATTATAGAGCCATTAGAGACCTTTATTGTTTACCGTAGTAAATAAAAAGGACTTGCTAGATTAAATTGTTTTTTTCTTAACTAAAGAATACCCCAAGTACTACCCGATGGCAGGATGTCGGGGCTCCGCCTCCGCGAAACTAGGTAGACTATTCCCCCCCCTCCGGGAGGTCTCCACAACCTCACGCTACTTTTGTATTTGTCAGTAATCAGTACGTATACCCTATCCTCAGCCCTCCACACCCTTCGTATATACGGAATAGATCCGCCCCCTATGTGTTCCCCGTCTAGTACTCGAATCACTCACCTACGCTCGAGAGTGACGTGGTTATTTAAATCACCATATAACAATAATTAATATAATATATATCTAAATATATACTATATTACATATTATTCTTATAATCTTATAAAAAATAATTATCAATAATGTATATATATATTATTTTTAAAATTATGTATTAATCATAATTTATATTACACAGTGGCTGACATTTAATCTATTTACTATTTCATTTTCCAACGTAAATATATATTGTTATATTCCAGATAGTACTATTATATAGTTATTGAGATATCATATTTTTTTATATTTATATACATTTCCCTCACCTAACATAATTACCAGGATTCCTAATACAATCGTATTACCTATTCCCGTATCCATATGTACTATATTGTATAATGAAGAATTATTTTTAAACACAAAGTTGTATTTTAAAAAACCACTTAATTAATAATTACTAAATAACATATTATAATATATATTATATATAATAATATATATTATTTATATATATACTATACTTATAATATAATATATATATAATATAAATATAAATAGATTTATTATATATATATAAGTATATTATATAAATATATATATATTAATATAATTATATATACTATTATGTTATATATATATCATATATTATATATAAGAATATATAATGTATGATGCTAGTGTTTTGATGTATTTTAACCTGTGTTATGTGTAATTATATGGATGTGGTAAATTATAATATCATCTATAGTAAGCATTACCACAAATTTCTACATATGTGCATCTATAGCTTGGAGATTCTAAAAACTAGCATAGAAATTCAGTAGTACAATCGCAACATTCTGCTATCAAGGCTCTGCTATGAGATATTATGGTCAAAGAACATATGCACATGCCACTAATTGACCAGCATAAATCTAAGATTTCGATAAATACGGACTTAATTATGATGTACATCTGTCCCCAGATCATTTGGAATTGAGAATAACTAGTCCATGAACCAGCTAGTAGTTCTTCCTTATTAGACTACCATGTAAATATTCCGTATCCACACCGTTTTCTGCCATACTGCATTCTATAAAAATTAAAATTATAGTAATACTTAATTATTATTAATGATAATTGTAGTTTAATATTCTTTCAATGTTTTATTAGAATATTTATTAATAAAATGGAATAGTAGCAAATACATAATTAATCTTAATTGAAGATTTAACTAATAGTAAGTAATAATAGCTAGAAAATTTTATTTCATAGTTTGATTAAATATAATATTATAATACACTTGACCAACGATATAGCTATGCTATAGATTTCTACAAAAAACTTATCATAATAAGACTCTACATAGATATTACCCTATATATACTGCCCGGGCGTGTGAACAACGAGATTACAAAAAGTTCTCTCTTTCAAGAACAGAGAGTTGCGAATAATTTGTAAAGTCTTGCCATTGAGAGATAACTACAGATATAAACACAATTCTAAAATGTATTTTCTGATTTATTATATATATATACAAAAATCATAAATCATACTTCTCGGAGGAGACATCTCAAATCCAGGATACAGAGTTCCATGACTATGAGGCTTATTAAAGTAATGGTAATAGAAATTATAAATTGTATAAATTATAGCAATACACAGAATTGGAGATGAAATGCAAACATGAACATAGGTATTTTGAATACCATAAATACTAGTAAACCAACAGCAACTATAGCTGAGCAACAAAGATGCTAGTCTTTTTCGGGGTATTCAATATGCCGACTACATATATACTCCTTACGGTAATTTAACCCACTTACCAGGAAATACGCTCTTAGATAAAGATGTTGAAAATATCATCGCCCTATAGACAATGATAATCGATAATTGTTTCTATAAAGTCTCCCAGATGCATACATTCTCCTGTACAGCCTGCCACTGCATCGGCCTTTATGGCGGTTGCATCTTGCATACCTATAAGCATGTTGATCCATTCAGAGACAATATAGTCCTCTCAGCTCTGATGCAGAACACCTTACTTTCATTATGCGCAGAGCAAAGAGAGAACAGACATGTTTTAAGATAGTTCATATTAATTATGCCATTTACAAATTATTCCTGTACCAAAGCCGATTTAATGTATAACATATGTGACACTCCAATTATTATAAAACACTAAATTCTAGCGTTTTGACACACAATAAAGAGGACGTATAAGAGACCCTATGATGTACTATACATGGTCTTTTAAACTGATTATATAGTGAATACTTTTAATAGAATTCAGATATAGAAGACAACAATAATAAAGTCATACTTCTATCTACAACAGATATACTCCCAGTTACTTTCTATGACGGCCAGCCCTATTATATAGCAACCTTTGATTATTTAATAGTTAATACCAAACTTTTTTTCTTATGTATATACTCACTAAAGATGTTATAATCGTATATCAAACTAGTAAGTAAGACGTACTAGAGTAACCTGCGTCGAAAGTAATTTAGTTAATATAAATAAAAACTTGTCTTATATATAGTACTATATATAAAAACTATGAATAATATTTCGTGATAGTTCTTTCTTTTCCTTGTATATATTGATTTATATTAGTAATTAAACTATCACATAAATGATGAGTACTACCCTACCACCCCGAGCAATAATTCTATCCATATATATCAGGTGAGAATGATAAAAGCTATAGTATTATATAGATTATAACATGAGTATGCATATCTAATAAGTAAAATATAGTTAGCTCATAAATTTAATATATTAGAATAATTAGCTACATGATAAATAATTACAGAATGGAAATAGATATTTATATTTTAGATAGAGTAAATTTCTAGACGAGTATAAATCTAGTAATGAAAATAACTTATAATAGAGTATAATAAATAGTAAAGTTCAAAAACAATAGCCTAGAATCTACCTAACTATGGACAATAAAAATTCAATGAAGTCTACCCCCAGTCAACAACTAATAGTACCTATAGATTAAATATTTAGTAGACGATTATTTGAGATAATGTAAAAGCTATACATATGTATATAACTATATGCATATAAGTAGAAGGTATGAAATTACAATAGTATAATAGTATAGGTAGTACTTGAGAGCCTATGCATAACCTATCTAAAACACCCACTAGGCTAAATGCTTTATGCGATATAGTCAACTATAGCTATATATGCTCCTACATCACTTGACTAAGGGTTACTATACCCAATACTTCCTAAGCGTTGTAGAAATAACCAATAATTATATATAGCTATACTTATAAAATAGTATGACATATAGTATAAGCTATAACAGTTACTACTATTACTGGAGGGCTATACTAGTATATATATATAGAAATTACATACTAGCCCATTATCAGCATTATAAAAATGAGGAATGAATACCTAAATGATCTAAAAATTTATATATATGTATGATAATATACGAGATCTCCCTATACATAGCCTATTCTACGTGGAATACAGGTGACTAGACTGCGAGTGCATTATGGCATTTGATACAGAACAGGTATTATAGATCGCGAGAACATCTACCTAAAACGCATATGTTTCTTCTCGGAGTTCCCATACCAGTCAGTATGGAACATATAATGAAACAACTCTTCTAATTCACCAAAATCAGTTGAAAAGAATGACAAATAATTGTTAATAATATTTTCATTATGATTTATCTTTCTTGAACATAAAGTCATTTGATGTATATAGTTGACAGGAGGTATACTATACCATCAAGAAAATCACTACCCTACAAAATACGGGAAAGCCCACGCCCTAACCGCCTACAGACGTCATATATATTGTCAGTGACCCTATATATATTAGTATGTAGCACCATACAAAAGTAATCTCAAAGCATAAAGTAATTATAACCTACTGCGAACGATAGAATTATATTGAATTATGATTTGCGGAAAGCTGTACAT
>JABUQX010056645.1:10000-17500 GCA_015478945.1 Trachelipus rathkii
TGTTTTGTAATTTTGTTTTCTCCAATCTAATTTTTTTGCAATAAAAATAGTGAAATTAATTTTTCTAAGCTATTTTATTAAGGATGGAAAAAAAAAAGATTTTTTTTTAAACTAACAATTAAAACCAACTATTTTTTTTGTTTTCTTTTAATTTAAAATGAAATATTCTAGTTGTTTCTTTGTTTTTATAGTTTTTAGAATTATTTTATTTTAAGATTTCGTAAACATTTTACTTTTGAACAAACATCTTTCTTGAAAAGCACAAAGCAAGTGTTATTTTGAATGTTATATATATATATATATATATATATATATATATATATATATATATATATATATATATATATATATATATATATATATATATATATATATATATATATATATATATATATATATATATATATATATATATATATATATATATTAGGGATGTGCCGAATATTAGCCGAATATTCGGTATTCGGAATATTCGGCTAAAAGTATTCGGCCGAATACCGAATATTCGGCCGAATAATCACTTCGCTATTCGGCCGAATAGTTATTTCAAAGTTCGGTCATCCATTTAGGGAAAAATAAAGAAAAATTACACTGGTCAACAAAAAAGGTGAAATTTTTCTTGGATGGACTTTTGTAGCAGATATATAGTAATTCGTAGGTGCTGATTCCATATATATATTCTCGGATTTGCTGTATCACATCCTGTTTTCGTGCAATCATGGATCCTTATTTTTGCATATTCCCTAGGAATGACAAAATTCATGTGCCGCACTACGTAGGCTGTATAGACGTTACAATCCCGCATATATCTACAGTAGCAGCAAGTTTACTGCGGTCGATATTCAGGAAGCATGTGGTAACTTTAATACGTCTACATGTATGGGTTGCCAATGACCTGGATGATGTCTATCATCCATCTGAAACTCTGATCCGGCCTGGTCAGTCATTCACCCAGGGTGAACTGAGGTGATCTTGTAGGAGGTTGTATTTGCCAGTTGTCCTGAGCTGTTGGCTTCGAGGTTGCATGAAAATGACTACTGGACCATGGCACAAGGTAACATTTTATCATAACAGAGAAGCAGAGCTGCAGAGGCTCTTCCAGTCAGATGGTAACCTTGTGTGTGCAGAGAATTGCAAGGCCTACTACTCGCTATGGGACTCCCAACATACGATGTGAGTAGCGACTGTTTATTGACACTTCAAGAGCAGTTTAAAGTGTGTGTTGTTACACAATGGCAACAGGTATGCTTCGGTTTCAGTAGGGTACTCGGTACGGATGGGAGAGGATTAGGCAAAAATCAAGACAGTTTGGAGAGGCTACAATATCAGGTACATGGATAGTAAATATGCGTCGAAACATTTTGCTCGGTCAGCAAGCAGGTTTACCAAATATCCCTGCTTCCTGTACTATTGGGACAGCCGGGCGCAAAGGATCACTGGACCAAAGGAGACCACCGAGGAAACCTTGACGCCAGGTGACAGGAACATCGTACGTGAACCACTTGTACAGAGAGAAAACATCATCTTACCTCCACTACACATAAAACTTGGTTTGATGAAACAATTTGTGAAGGCCCTGGACCATGATGGTGAATGCTTCCGCTATATATGCTCAACGTTTCCTGGTCTGAGTGACGAGAAGAAAAAAGCTCCCACAAATACGGACACTCCTCCGTGATGCTGCCTTTGCTACAACAATGACTGTGTTAGAGGCAAGAGCGTGGAATGCTTTTTCAGATGTAGCACAGAATTTTCTGGGGAACAGGAAAGCCGAGAACCACTAACATTGTACAGGAACTGCTAGACAGTTTTCATTCTCATGGATGTAGAATGAGTATAAAGTTGCACTACTTACATTCTCACCTAAGAAAATTTCCGGATAACCTAGGCGATGTTAGTGATGAGCAGGGTGAACGCTTCCATCAAGATCTAAAGTTCATGGAAGGACATTCAAGGGCAAAGTGGAATATCAATATGATGGCCGACTATTTTTGGAGCTTGATGAGGGATCAGACGCTATGCACAGTAGATAGTCTACGAAGAGAAAGTTTTACCATCGTAGGTATGTTTACGTTAACTAAACCCATTCCTTCTATTGCATGCGTTGTCGTCCTGTATTACACTTTATTCAGATTGCTATTATATCCATGAGCAGAAAGCTGTCTAATTCGTGTATGATAACATTGCGATTTCGTGCAATGCTTCATATATCAATATATATATATATATATATATAATAGTAATAATAATAATAATAATATATATATATATATATAATAATAATAATATATGTATATATATATATATATAATAATATAATATATATATAATCCAATAATAATATATATGTAATATGTAATTAGCATTCTAGCATTTATATTCTAAATATATAAGGATAAAATTAACATGCATATATGAACTTTACAAGAATAATAATAATATAATATATAATAATATATATAATGTATATATATAATAATAATAACATGTATATATATATATATAATAATAATATATGTAATAATAATAATAATAATAATATATATATATATATATAATATATATATGTATATATAATATATTGTCTTATATATATATAATAATAATATATGTATATATATAATATATATATATAATATATGTAATAATAATAATATGTAATAATAATAATATATATAAATAATAATATATATATATATATATATATGCTATATATATATATATATATCCCAATAATTGTGATTGACCTTCTTGAAAAGTAAAAATCATTTTACAAATTTTACAAATCTGTGTTACACACAATATCTTACAAATGCGATGTGATATACAAAAACAGATTACATTTTTGGAATCAGCATCAATAATCAATTGCGAAACCCCGTCCAAGAAATTTCATGTTTACCAGTGTTATATACAGTAATAAAACAAAAGTAAATAACTATTTCTTACCTATAGCAAACCATTCACACTTATTAAAAATAATTAAATGAAATTGAAAAGTTTCATGATTAAAGATATTGGCTCTTCATTTGAATAAGCTCTAAAGTTAAAATGACAGAACATTAGCAGTTCTCCATTTTCAGGGGATAACCTATTTCTTGTGGCTTCATAAATATTTCCTCCTGTTCTAAATATTCTTTCACTTTCGACTGATGACAGTGGAGCTGAAAGGTATTTTATTGCTAGTTTTTTCAAATTCATAAAACTATTTCCAGTGTTTTTCCACCAATTGAAAGGAATATCATTGTCTTCACTGGTCAAAGTAGGCAAACTTATATATTTGTTTATTTCTTGATGTAATTCCGTATGCAGCCTTTTTATGTACAATAATCACATCGTCAGAAGAATGGGACTTTCTTTTTTCACTCTCACTTTCTTTTCTGTATTACGATTTTGATGCCACAATTTCTTTAAAATATTCCATTAAAGAAGTGAAAATGGAACCTTCAGCTTCACTTTCCCCGTGAATCATCGTCAGCAGAAGAGTCAGGGCTAGAATTTTCATACATTTCTTTCCATGCCTCAACGACCATATTTTTACTGATTAATCTGATTCATGTTGAAAAATTAGCTTGAATCGCAGATCTAAAAAAGTACACACAAAGATTTATCACATATAGAAACTTAGAAAATCTTTTTCTACTGATTTCTTAAGCTCTTCAACGAGTGTATTATTAAAGTGTATTAGTGTATTCCACTGAATCTTTTGCTTTTAATTGCCTTATTTAAAAATAGATTTATTGCTAAAATGGAAGGATCACTTGGGCGACTGTTTGCTTCACGTTTAATGCTTGTTTTAATGATGTTGTCAAATGGCTCAAGAAAATGGAATAATTTTGCCACTAAAAATCAGTCAACATTTTCTGATTGCATTCAGCAGCGCATATGTGGATAGGGGAACTTTTTGTTCAAACAATCTTTTAAGCATATCATAAGTTCTGTTCCAGAGTGTAGAAACGTCTTGAATTAATTTTTGCTGTTTGATATTCAGCTGCATCTATAAAGTTTTAAGCTTTGCAGCTGCTGTTGCTGAATGGTGAAAATGAGAGGATATACTTCTGCAAGTAAATAAAATATCTTTGACAGACTTCTGACATAATCGTGAATGCATAGTTGTAACATGTGAATAAAACATGAAATTGATAGCAAGCCAATCTTCCTTATACCTGCTACCATGTTTGGTCCATTATCCCGTATCACTAAAATAAATTCTATTTTTAGAATATTGAAAAATGTCAAGGCCCTTATAGGATGGAAACAAATGACAAAATTTCGCCATATTGGCTACAAAATTTGGCTATATTTTATTTTTGGAAATAAGTTTCAAAAATTTCAATTTTAAATTGAAATAACTTTAATTTGTTGGCGTAATTTATTGTTTATAAAGCTCAATATTCGTAGAATGGTTCGGCAAAACCAGAATACCAGAATAATCAGTATTTTGTGAATGGAATTTGAAATACCGAATATACAAATTATATAAACACATCATAATATATATATAAAAATATATATATATATATATATATATATATATATATATATATATATATATATATATATATATATATATATATATATATATATATATATATATATATATATATATATATATATATATATATATATATATATATATATAAATAAAAAGGATGTATAAGCTATACCTCTCTACAGTAAGTGCTTTTCTTGTTACTTATTACTTTTATCATTCTAAATATATACCAAAAAAAGTGTTACCAAATATAATAGTTAATAAAGTAAGTATGTAAAGTGATTAATGTAGGTGTTTTAAGTTCCTTATATTCACTTGAATCATGTAAAAGGTTTTAGAATCGTTCTGAGACTGTTTGTTGGAATCACCAGGGACGGGCAAATCCCTGGCTCTTTTATAGCTCCCTCTCGCTTGGCTAGCTGCTGAAGGAAGGTAACAAGAAATATATATATATATATATATATATATATATATATATATATATATATATATATATATACTATATATATATATATATATATATATATATATATATATATATATATATATATATATATATATATATATATATTTTACTCTCATTTATATAGATATATATATATATATATATATATATATATATATATATATATATATAAGTACAGGAGCCACTTGGTCGACCCATAGCAACCGTTAAGCTTAAGAGACGTTCCCCTTGAAACGGGAGTCTGAGACATCGTATCCCCCTCAAATTTCTTATGCCCTTTTTTATGAGGTAACCTCCTCGTAGACGAGGTTACTTATCGTTGGGCCCCCTTTAGGGGTTGCTGAGCCCCCAAACTTGGATATCTCCGTGGTTAAACTGTAAGTAGGCTGCCGAAATGATTCTAGGATATGTTGTAAACATATTTTATATATTCTATTTATTTAATAAGATGACTCATCAAGGGGGGTAGGGTCAATTTTTCATTCTTGCGTTCTATATATCGTATCAGGCTGAAATTTGGTGTACATATAGGTGAAAGGGTTGCCTCGTCGTAGGCGAGGTTACATGTGACTGCATCCCTCGAAGGGGGATGCAGCCCCTTTAAAGTTTTAAAATGCTCTTTAGGGAGTGTTAGAGAGTTTGTGTACCTCTCAAATTTAGTATACTTATTGTGGGTGATGTACCTCGTCGTAGAGGAGATTACGTATGGCTGCACCCCCGTAAGGGTGTGCAGCCACCCCCTCCAAGTTGTTTTTCTGGTTTATGGGTATATATAATGCTGAGTTTTTTAGTGTGAGGAGTTTAAGACTTTTTATGGATCAATCCTTTATAGGCTAATGTGAAATACAAACCATATCGGCCCATGACTTGGAAATTTCCCCTATATTGATGGATTTTGACGTTAACCTAAACCATAAGGAAATCCAAATCAAAGCTTGACATGACTCAGGAATTTCCCTAACCTCGTTAAATTTTTGACACTTTATGTAACGACTTAGGGGTTTCTAACGCAGGTGAATCCGATTTTGAAGTCGAAATGACCAAATTTTAAGTTTTTAATCAGGACTAAGTAGGAGCCGTAGTCGGAGTCGGAGATGGAGTCAAACTTTGAAATAAGCATATAATAGGCAAAAGGGGGGGATGTCTTTCCCCATGTTTAATACCATGAGGAACTCGATTTTGAGAGTTCCATACCCCTAGCGGGTGTCCGAGAGACTGCAGGGTGGGGTCCCTAGGAAAAAAGATGAAATAAATTACAGAGAACATAGCAGATGATGGAGTCGGAATCGGGCCGACTCCTGCACGGAGTTAGATGGGAACTGTAGAGGAATACGAGATTGAGTACTGCGATGATTGAATCAAAACTTGCGTTCGATTTGTCTAATGTGTGTTATATCAAACCCTGTATAGGGATGCCTGTTGAGTTCGTATACGTTGAGTTCGACATTTTATTTTAAACATAATTCACTTTTAGAGTCGGGTGGAAAAGCTGTTTTTGCTTTGAAAGAATGCCAATAGATGAAAAATGATAAATGCCACATAAAATCTTCCAAAATAAACAATGTAAAGCTCCCCAATTGTAGGGAACACTTGAAAACTGAATTCAACACCACCAGGCATTTTCTAACATAACACGATAGTTGATTATGATAAACATGTATGCTTTTTTTTAGTTATATTTGGTTAGCAATTATATACAATAGTTGTAAATTTCAGTTCAATTGCTCAAATATATAAAAAGTTATGGCTATTTCAGTATTACATAAACTTCCCCCAGTAACCTCCAAAAGACTTTTTTTTTTCAGTTCACAAGACGATGAGGTAACATTTTCATATTGGGGAAATTTTTTATTGAAACACTCCCTTCATAGTTTTTTTTTTTTAACATAACCGTTTTTTAAAGAAAGATATAAAAAACTGAACAATAGTTTTCAGATATAGTACCGTATATCTACAGTGTTGATGAAAATTTGGGCTGGATCGAACAAGTGACAAAAAAGTTAAAAATGGAGGGTGAGGATGGAGTCTCCTAAACCGTTCATCCCATTAAAAATTTACAATAATTCACAAATGTGTATATCACCCAAATATTGCAAATATTGACTTTGTACAAAGCTATCAGAATGACTTAAATAGCTAAAGTTTCATATAAATGCCAAGAGGCAAAGAACCTTTTATCTGAAAGAAGCGGAAGAAGAAACTAAGGTCTTCACTATTAAGTTTCTCTTTGGTGTTTTTCAAAGTTAATAGAATTAAGATACTACAGATAAGAGTATAGTTATATTATGTATTTTTTTTTAATTTAATTATAGTTTGTGGAAACGATATTCCTGTAATTTCGTTCACGTGGAGCAATTTGGTATCTCGGTATCGAAAGTAAAAATTGTGTATTTGTACGAAAATTCATATACGCTAAAAGATAGTCGTGATTAAAAATTTGTGTTATGTAATTAACAATAATTTAGTTACCACATAACTGAAACCGCTTTGCTCTGCATATTACAACCGCAATTGCGGTTATGGAATTTTCATCGTCGAT
>JABUQX010056645.1:22500-25000 GCA_015478945.1 Trachelipus rathkii
GAGCTCAGAGGCTATTTTATTCATGTAGGTAATTTGGTACTTTGCTCAGATGTATATGGCAGAAACATGATCCAAACGATTGGCTGTTTTTTTATGCATTAATTCTTCTAAATTAAGCTTATAAGCGGTTTTGCTTCAAAATTAAAATAAATACCCATCTGTGCCTATAGCTTATACGATTCATATGAATGAACATACGAGAACATGTGAATTCTCATAGGGTGGATCCGTTATAATGACTATTTGTGGTTTGTATGTATGTAGAGACTTAAAGGTGATCGTCTATCTCCTAGGAATGCAATTGTGTATGCATAATTCTGCGGTTTCATTTGTGAACGGGACAACCTTGCATGAGATCCTGATCATCACTATCTACAGAAAGAATGACCACTACGTGAAGCACTAACTTTAGGACTAAAAATATTAGCAATGAATGATTAGTTTATCCTAAACACGTATTTCTCTCACCAGTGTATATTAAATTGGGTTAAATGAAATTTTTTGTTAAAGCAATGGATCAGAATGGAAGTCTTTCTGTATTTGAAACAAAAAATTTCTAGATTTAGTGAGGCTAAAATTAGTCTATTTTTTTTTTGTGGATCAACAGATACGAGAAATAATGAAAGATGGAGAATTTGAAAAGGTGCTAAATAAAGTTGAAGTAAGAGCTTGCAAATCTTTTAAATTAATTGTAACAAATTTTCTTGGAAATATCAAAGCTAAAAATTGCGAAGGCCTTGTGACTGAATTTCTTAATGCCCACAATGAAATGGGAAGTAACATATCTTTAAAAATTCTTCCGGATTCTCATCTAAATTTTTTCCAAGGAAATTTCGGTTCCACTAACGAAGATATTTCCGTCATTATTTTTTGCTTGTCGATCTATCACTGCTTGACATTAATAAAGAATGCCATAGAAAGAAAATGTCACCGTAAAGCATTAGCAAAGACATTATAAGGTAAATTTTATTATAGATTAATACCATACCGTATATAGATATCCTGCCTTACAAAGTAACAGAACTTCGTACCAAAAATATAAAGGGTGATATAAAAAATACAAGATTATTTTTTTGGTTCTCAAATCATGTTTTTACATAAAATGCGAAATTTTTACCTATGAGACAAAAAAAAAGTTATTTTTGTTTACCAGTTTCATCTTTAAGTTTAGTCCGATTTCGCAATTTCTTCTTAAACCCCACACGGATCCTTGCGCTTGTCGTGATAGCATTTCATCACAACCATGCGAATCGTCAGGCTTCTTCTCTATAACACCCATCATCATTAATAATAATAATAATAATAATAATAATAATAATAATAATAATAATAATAATAATAATAATAATAATAATAATAATAATAATAATAATAATAATAATAATAATAATAATAATAATAATAATAATAAAAATAAAATAAAAATAAAAATAAAATAAAAATAAAAATAATAATAATAATAAAAATAATAATAATAATAATAATAATAATAATAATAATAATAATAATAATAATAATAATAATAATGAATAATAATAATAATAATAATAATAATAATAATAATAATAATAATAATAATAATAATAATAATAATAATAATAATAATATTTTTCATTTACTATATATATATTTACGAAAATATAGCAGTGAAATAGGAAATTCTAAATATAAAATTAAACTGAATTTGTATATAAATATAATTTTTATCCAAATAATAATAATAATAATAATAATAATAATAATAATAATAATAATAATAATAATAATAATAATAATAATAATAATATTTCTTTTAATATATATATATTTACGAAAATATATGATTACTATATATACTATCATATATATATATATATAACTAATATATATATATATATAATATATATAATAAAATTAGACTGAATTTGTATATAAGTATTCATATTTATCCATCCTTAAATTTTTATCCAAATAATAATAATAATAAAAATAATAAAAATAATAATAATAATAATAATAATAATAATAATAATAATAATAATAATAATAATAATAATAATATATTGTGCGTGGAATTAAAATGAATCTAAGAACGTCTCCTCGAGGAGTACTTGAATTTGGAGCTAAAGATTGTAACTTTTCATGTGATGAGAAGAGGAGTTTAGGGAGTGGGGGATCTGTGTAGATAATGAAAGGGGGGGGAGAGGACCCTCTCCAGCTTTGGACATAGAATTGGGGTAAGGGTAAGGGCAGGGGGCAACATGCCAATTAGGTCGAGTGTTTTGTCCTGTACACATTGTTCGAGGACTCCTAGTTGAATTATGAATTTTAAGTAAATCTTTCATTTCTATAGAAGCACTCGTGTATATATATATATATAATATATAATATATATATATATATATATATATATATATATATATATATATATATATATATATATATATATATATATATATATATATATATATATATATATAGTGTGTGTGTGTTTGCTCTTATGGGTATTTTTATATGCTTT
>JABUQX010056645.1:32500-35000 GCA_015478945.1 Trachelipus rathkii
AATTAATAAAAATAGTAAATATATAAACTCGATTAATTATTGAGTTAGTAGGTGGTTTTAATTATATATAACTTTCTAAAACTCTCTTACCTCTCTCTATTTTTTTCTATTTTTTTCTTTTCTTTCCTCTCTATTACTGCCTTATTTTCGTCCTTCACTATCATATCTTTATCTCTTCATTCTTTTCATTCTCTTCCTCTTCTTCTATTTAACTCTTATCTTAACTTTTAATAGTTCTATTTTTTAGTTCTGAACCGGAGTGCTTAATTTAATATATATTTTATAATATATAAATATTATATCATTATTGTTAAAGTTTGATTTATTATATTATTTAATATATATTATATATATTTATATAATTATTAAAATTATTATTATTATTTTGCGATTTTATTAGTAGCAACATTTTAGTTTCATGAAAATTTCTTTTTATTTTATACATAACTTTAGATTGGCAAGATAAATAATCTGATTGAAGATGTAAGAGATAAAAAAGAGGCTTAAGCGAATTGTTGTTGTTGTTTTCGTATTTGTTGTAGTTAATGTATTAAGTATTTTAAATATTGTTAATATTTTTAAATATGTTTTTTGATATTATAAAAAGGTCTTTTTATTCTTGTATCTCCTTTGATAATTTTGTCCAATTTTCACGCTGGTTAGCCGTTTGATTTGTCCGACTGTCAACATACGTTTACTTATCTGCTTCACGTACTTTTTGATTGGCAGTTGACGGGCAGGATAATGTAAAGAGACAGTTGGGTGGGTATACAGTCTTTTTTTTTTTCAATGGTTGGGTATTTAGGGGATGGGAGAACCCTTTAGAAAGGACTTTAGAGGAAGTGGTTTTTCCGAAAGAAAAGCGAATATTATTATTTGTTGATAGTCAAGTTTTTGTAAGTAGTTGCTGAATCTTATTATATAGAATAATGCCTTTAGTTGTATTGTTAAGGATGAATGATGCTTTGTAGTATCTATGTATCTGTGAGACATTATGGCTGAATAGTTTTCTAGTCTTAAGCTACAGTTGTGGTGACAGTTTTTTGTGTGTGTCTGTTTTTATTTTTTTATAACAATGAAAAGAAGCTTTTCATTTGTACGAAGACCGTTTTTTTCCTTTCGTTTTCATTACAATGTAGTAATTGATCACATTAGTCCGTTGTGTTTGAAGTTCTTATTTATTCTTATACCATTAGCAGGATTTTTGGATATGTACCGTACTTTAAATGTTTATTCTATATGTATTGCCATGCTTGCGATTATTTATATATTATATAATATATATTATATAATTATATAATAGATATATATAATAATAATAATATTAACTATATATTATATATATTATAATATATTAATATATATTATAATATTAATATTATATATATATTATAATATTATTATATAGATAATATAATATATATATATATATATTATATAATATATTATATATTATATTATATAATTATATATATATATATTATAAATTAATAATATTATATAAGTACTCCTAATTAGTATACGTAAGAGACCCTAACCTATCCTTAATACCCTAATTATGGCCATAATATTAGAATATAGTTTATTATATATATATAGTGACAAATCTTAGTAATATCCGTTTCTATGGTATATAGTATAAACTATTACTAATTTATGCTGTATTATATTTAACCTAAAGTGTATAATATCTTCGAAATGTATATTATATTACCTATTAATAATATTACCGTTATATATATATATTTATTATTCTTATCTTATACTATTTAGATCAAATATTATCATAACGAAATAAAATTCATTGTATGTAGTCAATATATTATAGTTCTCGTTTCTAAGGATGATATACCTATAAATATTTCTCTAGTAACAATTACACTCTTTACTTATTATTCTACTTTATTCTTACCATATATAATAAATATATCTATTTACTTAAATTGATTATTTAAATTAGATTTTCTCTAACTACTAAACATATTAATATAATAAAAGGCTCCCTCTTTTGATCTCTCTAGATATATGCTTTATAAATTTCTCTGGTTGAAAAAGGCCAGAAGAAAACCTACACTATCCCTATCCAGTACCAAATCAATGGCCGACATTATCCCGTTACCACCACTGTCCTCATATATTAGTAGGATTCTATTCTCGTCAACGGACTATTTAGCAGTGAAGGGGGAGGAGGGGGGAAATCAAGACTAAAGGCGAAGGAGTGTTGCAAACTTTACTTTTCGAGTAAATGAATGAATGAATGAATGAATGAATTTAATCTCGGGTTCATAGAGCTTGAAAGAGAAACGACTAGACTGTAGGTAGACGAATCGCTCTCACTAAGTCTTCTTGATGAA
Organism: Trachelipus rathkii; assembly: GCA_015478945.1. Classification (NCBI taxonomy): domain Eukaryota; kingdom Metazoa; phylum Arthropoda; class Malacostraca; order Isopoda; family Trachelipodidae; genus Trachelipus; species Trachelipus rathkii. Next base: position 34,855 of record JABUQX010056645.1, read on the forward strand.
GTGCGTTTGCGGTTGGAGATTTACTGAGGGTAGTGCGTGTTATAAGGACGATAGTGTAAAGGACGATAGTGTAAAGAGAATGATGCAACTGGAGAATTTATGACTAAAAATATCAGTTTTCAGCACTTTAGTGACATAAAACGTCT
>JABUQX010056645.1:40000-54435 GCA_015478945.1 Trachelipus rathkii
TCCTGTTCCGGTATTAGATTTCTGCAATGATTATCTTCGTCCACACTGACACTAAACATACTCCATAGAGCTACACGTAAATCAGGATCAGGCTAGTTTCGAGTGGACTGCAAAGTCTTTAATAGTCTCAGAACAAATAAATAAATTATAAAATATTTCATGCAAAAAGGAAAATAAAACTATGATAGCTATTTTAATTCCTTTCCTTTTATTCAATGTAACTCAAGTTAGTTACCCTTTAATTATATATATATATATAGTAATATATATAATATATATAATATATTATATATATATATATTATATATATATATATATATATATATATATATATATTTTTATCAAATACCAATATATATTTTATATATATATATTACAAAGCCCAATACTTATCATCTAATGCACCTAAAAAGACTAACTGATATGCTCGGAAGTCAATCTATTCCTTTCATTTGAGCAAAGATTGTTTAATAATGAAACTGTTCGTTCTGACGAGACTGACGTCGCATTTACATTTACTGAATAACTGAATAACTATTAGTGAATAATCAGAAGAGAAAATTGACTATGTGGTATGTGCCATGTAGATCCCCCCCTCTCCCTATTTTTGGTTCCCGAAAAGACGAAAAATCTAAAACCAATTTTTTCGGTTTATTTTATACACGAGATTGGGGGACGAACGAAGAACGAAATATTGGGGGAAAAGAGAGTTTCATGACTTCAGGGTGTCGGGAGAGGGGGATAAGATTTTTTATTTTCCCGGCGTTAAAAAAAAAATTTTTTTTTTTGAAAAGAATATCGGCTTTCGATATCAAGAAAAAATATCGAAATATCGATATATCGGCTAAGAAAATATCGCCCTAAAATATCGATATATCGAGCCAAAAATATCGATATTTCGATATATCGATATTTTTTGGCCATCCCTAATATATATAATATAATATATAATATATATATATATAGAATCTAAAATATATATATATATATATTATATATATATATATATATATATATATATATATATATATATATAATATATATATATATATATATATATATATATATATATATTATATATATATAATATATAATATATATATATATATATATATATATATAGTGATGCAAGATGATTTGACTTCGGCTCCATGTGTGCCCATTTTAAAAAGTTTTGACTGGCTTAATCCTTTTTCAAGATCCTACCTCCAGTCAGTTGGCATTTTCTTTGAAATATTGATTGTAAACAAAATCCGAATAATTTAGCTTTATGCAGCATAATTCCGTTTTTTTTTATATAAATATTTAGTTTTAACTTTATGCATAATTAAAAAAAAATAATGGTATTGGGATTTTATATACATTACAGATATTCAAAATTTCTCAAAAGTCTCGCTTGCTCTATGATGATAATTTTTTTATTTTTTTAAATGTTATCTTACAGCACAAAATAATAAAATACAATTCATGAAGATTTTTTTTGTTAGTCGTGGAAGACTGTCTCATATAAATGACCGCCATTTTCGGTATCACATTGTTAGACTCTTTTAGGAGTATTTTCCTAAAAATGTCAAAATTCCCCCTGCCAACTGTAACAACTTATACATTGGAGAAACACATGACTTTTCCCGCCGCAATTATCAACACAAATATGACCTTCTTCAAGAAAACCCTAATTTTGCCCTTACCCTTCATAGATCCACACATAATCATAACATAAATATTAACCACATGACACCCATTATTCACATTGAAAATCTACAACTTAGAAAACTTTCCGAATCTTTTTGCATAACCAATTCTAACAATTACAATATACAAAGAAACGACTCACACATAGATCCCATCATAAATAAGATTCTGCACTCCTCACCTTTTTTCAAAAAACTTAAAACCAAACTTTTGTAAATTAATTTTTATATTTTGATTTCATTTTATATTTTCATTATTATTTAATTTAGTTAATGTAAAACAGCAGCTGAAAGAGGACCTAGATTGAGATCGAAAACTTTGCTAACAAATTGTAATAAATTTATGATAAATATCTTTTAACATCTGAGAAATCAATTTTCCTCTATTTAAAAGGAATCCATGTCATTTAATTAAGGCATCTTAATATATATATATAATATACTATATATATATATATATATAAGCGTATATATATTATATATATACATAATTAATAAAATCTTATCTTAATAAATTTTAATTAATGTTAATATATATAATATATATATATATATATATATATATATATATATATATATAAGCGTAAACGTTTTCCAAAGTGCATATTTGTACCTATAGGAGTATTCTTAAATGTTGAAACTAGATTTCTTATGAATTATAAATTTCCTAAATTCGTTTGTACACTATGCTCAATCTCGTAAGTTTTTAATTAAGATGTACAACCTTTGTGCAAGTTGCGATTGCAATTATTTCAGACGTGCAAAGTATTCTTGGCCTTATGAATATAGACATAGGGACTTTATTTTATTCTCTGAACCCATATCCCCACTTCAGATATTACATATTATTTTGGGTTATAATTTGTCCCAATATTTTGTTACAAGCTAGTATTGTCAGACTTTACACCGACAAATATTAACATACCTTATTTATTGCAATTCATTATTCTATATATTTATAGGCATTCGGTGCATGCTTTGAAATTCATTAAAAAACCACCGCTGATATATATATATATATATATATATATATATATATATATATATATATATATATATATATATATATATATATATATATATATATATATATATATATATATATATATATATATATATATATATATATATATGATACCGTGAATATAGATGTGTAATAGGTGGGGGGAATGTTTTGTTGAGGCGTGCAATCAAAATGCCATCAACCATTTCTCCCCTCTATTTCTTTGTTATCAGTTTTTGGTCGCTGTAATTCGTTTCTCTTTGTATTCTAATCTGAGATCCTCTTTCGCTCTTATTTAAACCCGAGTGTCGCTCCCTTTTAAGCCTCGTGTGGTTCTCAGCCCCTATTTTCTTCTTCTTTTTTTTTTTTTTACCGATATTGTATATTCCCTTTCTGATGTAGCAGAAGCAGAAACCGTCCTCGGTGGCTCCCCTCTCTTATGTGTATGTCCTCTGGTTTTTATTTTCTTAGGTTTAAACGAGGTTTCAGGAGAAGGTTTCATTTTTTATTAAATGGCTCAAAGGTCGGATTTCGGAGGTCTCCTAAATCCACACGTGTTCTCTTCCTCACTATTTATTCGCTTCTGTTGCTTTCAGATTTCCATCTTCAGCCTCTCACACGCACACACATCCAACCATTAAATATATATATATATATATGTTACAGGGTATATATAGAATTTTTTCTTACATTTTACCTATATATATATATATATATATATATATATATATATATATATATATATATATATATATATATGGTAGAGGTAGTACTGAAACCAAGCTGGGGAGGGCCCCATACATCGTCTGCCATGCGTTTATTGTATGTCGAAGATTAGACTAGAATACAGCGATTCGCATGGGGTGCCGCAGCTTTATGAAAATAAAATAATATATTTAAAAAAAAAATAATTAGGGCCTGAATTAAACAAGGGTGTCGCGAATAGAAAAGTTTTGGAATCACTGGACTAGAATATTGTTTTAATTTGAAAACACCCAATTTACTGATACCAACTATAATTTTAACCCTAACTTTCATATTTAGTAATTTTTTTTATCATAATTCCAATTATTTCACCTATTTACTCCAAATTCTAAATTATTATTTACACTCTTTCCTACAAAAGTAAAATATAAAAATAGTAAAATTGCTGCTTACCATCCTAATTAACTCTTACTATCTTTTCCTACCAATATATTAACAAAAGATTTTAAAATATTAAATCTAAAATTTTTTTAGATATGTATATATATATATGGATATATATATATATATATATATATATATATATATCTCTATATATCTATCTATATATATATATAAATATATATATATATATATTATATATATATATATATATATATATATATATATATATATATATATATATATATATATATATATATATATATATAAAAACCTTTTTTAATTAAGAAACTCCTTTTCTGTTAGGCCTATAATAAAAAACCGTTGGAAAAAGTAGCCATTTTTTTCATTTTTACTGTTTATAAAATCAAGGAATTATAAAAGAATATGCTGATCTGTTAATTTTCAGTTAATAACTTTTTTAAAGTTTTGAGATATTTGCTATTGATTATTAATACTATGCTTGAGATTCTGAAAGGATTTTGGTTTTACTATCAGCTTTGTGCTCTAGTTTTAAAAATTTAGATTCCTTTTTATAAAAAAATATCTTCAAGCTAATTCCCATATATATGAGCAGCAGCATATAGTTATAAATAAAGAAGATATATATATATATATATGGCGGGCGGGAACAAGTTGATATATGTATATGTATATTGGTTATATATATATACATATATTGTTAGTTATTATTATATATTGTTATTATAGTTATAAGGTTATATATATAAGGTTATTGGTTATATACACCCAGTACCCTATATATACCTCCATTCCTTTATTCCCCTATACTTCTTCTCATTAACTATCTTTAGCTGCACTTCATTCTGTTCAAATTTATGCCGATGACTCAACCCCCCATTCCTCCACTCATTTCAAATATGCCCATGTTTGTATCTAGAGTTGCCTCGCGTCTTAGCTCTCCGATTCAATTCTTGCCGATCTTGTCGGGATTTCTCAGTGGGCTAATGAAGTCTCCAAATTTCATTTTTAAAACCAACTTCATATCTCCCTCTCTTAATAATTCTCCCAACTTTCTATACCCCCTTCGACGGCTCTAATGTCTCACATGTAAACAACATAAACATTCATTCTTTGACTAAACATAAATAGTGAATCGTCTTGAGACCTCATATCACATCGGTTGCAAAACTGGCCTCAAAGAAGCTGAAATTTTGTTCAGATTGCGTGAATTTTTTTTTCTTCTGCTCAGATACTCCAGGTATATAAAGGTCTCTTATTCGCCCCTGTATGGAATACCGTTCTCACATTTTTGATTGGGATCCGGTTCCACCTCCTTGATAGCTGTGGCCAAGGCTATAAGAGACTTATAAACTGTCCCATACTTTCTTACTCCCTTGACCCTCTTTCTCTAAGGGGAAGTGACGTTAGCCCCTTTTCTAGGTATTACAACGGCAGGTGCTTGAGAGAATTGACCTTTCGCATTCCTCCACCACTGCCTTCGCCCCTTCTTAACACAAGATATGCCTTACCTCATGGGGGCAAGAATGTTGTGCGGAATATTGAGTCCCTAAGTGTGATCACCGTTGTGGTGCCTCCTTCTTTCAGTCACATCTGTTTTGTGGAACACCTTGCGTTTTCATCTATTTTCCCACCAGTATTCAATCTTCTCCTCTCTTTAAGTCCCACGTCTGTGCCCACCTGAAGAGGGAATTGCGTTAGGTAAGTGACTAGGTGGGTAGATTTTCTTTGTTTTTTTTTTTTTGTTTTTATTTTTTGTTTTATTTTATTTTTTATTTATTTTCTTTTTCTTTTCTTTAAAAAAAAGGGCCCTGCCCGTGAGTGGTAGCATCGTGTATATATATATATACAGCAGTACATATAGATATATATACACATATATGAGCATATATATATGTATATATATATATATATGTTATGAGCAGTTATATATATATATATATATATATATATATATATATACATATATAATTCTAGACATCTTACAAACATTACCTTATATCCCTGTATGTGAGGTTGAAAGTATTACCCACAGCGTATTTTCTGCGTTTTGTGAAGTCAACTAGTGGGAACAGTGGTAGCTGGGCTTAGCTACCCACTACCACTTCTCTCATAGGTATGCTTTGGCAGGCCGCAAATGGTTTTGATCGCCTTTAATCGACCACGTATTTTCTGTGAAATTGTCTGAATCGTTTGGGTACATGGAATGTCAGGAAGAATAAATGATGAGAGAAGAGTATGTGATTGCGAATATATTTAGAAAAGCATATTTAATTTGCTCGTGGCTTTCAAAGGGAAACAGAGATGAAAGGGAAAGGTGAAGATGAATGGTGGTGTTAATATGTGTTCTGGAGGGAAAGGGAACGTGAGAGAAGGGGAGAGGAGTTGGTGATTTTAATGGAGTGATATGGTGGCACAGCTGCTCAGAGCTATGGTTGAATCTTTTATGCGAGTACTAGGAATTCTAATTGCTAAATTAAAGTTTGAAAAGGTCAAGGTATGTGTGGCTGTAACATATGGCCCATCTGAGTGTGATGTTGAGGAGAGTAAGTGACTTTCTGGGAAAGATGTTTTGGATGGGGGTGAGTAGGAGCTTCAGATTGATTGTGTCGGCGATCTAAATGGTTTGATAGGTGATCTGAAAAGGGATGGTTTAACAGGTAAATTTGGGGTGACGATATAAAACTGAGAATGGTAGGAAGAGGTAATTGATTTCTCGAGAAAGAGGTATGTAAATAATACTTCTTTAAGCACAAAAGTATTCTAAGGGCATACTAGAGTTGGGTGCAGGCAGAAATGGTACGTGAAGTGAAAAGTATGTGATTGATTTTGGTTTATGAAGATGGATATGTTGAGGCTTGTGATGGGTGTTAAAATCAAAGAGTGGCTGGGATGGATTATCGGATCATTATGTTGTTTATATAAAATTAAGTTAGTGGGTTGATTGAGAGGAAAGAGGTAAGGAAGGAAGTTGGAAAAATTAAAAGTGAGAAGTTAAGTGAACTAGGCAATAAGGAAAAGTATTTAAAAACGTTTGAAAATAAACTCAGCTGAAAATGCAACAGATATGAAACTGGACAAATCTGGACAATAAAATGAAGGAAGCTTGTTAGTAATAAAGGAGAAGTATGGATGTGCTAAAGTAGGAGATAAGAATCTCAACAGTGAATCTTGGAATGAAGAGCTGATGCAAACGGTTAAAAGTAAAAAAGGGGCGTAGTTGAATGTGCTAAAAGCAAATGATTAGTTCTCAAAAGAAAGATGTTTGGAATTATATAAGGAAGAACAAAGGAAGACTTAAAGTTGGATACGTACGAAGAAAATGAGGTAAATAAACAGTTTGAAAGTAGGATGAATTGGAACTGATATGATAGTAAGCTCTTCTGGATGGAAGCGTGAAAGGTTAAGAAAGAGAGTAAGGGAATATGCTCAGAATAATGAATAGGATGGTGCTTTAACTGGATGAAATGGATGGGAGAAGAGTGTGGAGGGAACACTTCGAAATTCTGCATAACATTTTCAGTAATGAAGAGGTGATAATGAATGTATGTGGATTTGATGGTGCAAGAAGAAATAGGTATTTTGGGGATGGGTTAATTTAGTAGGGAGGAGGTAATTGATATGGGGAGAAAGTTGAAGAATGGTAAATCAGCAGACATAGATATAGAAATGATCAAGAATAGAGAAGAGATGGTCATTGAATGGTTTTGAAATGTGTAACAAAGCGTTTATGGAGGGTATAGTTCCGAGATATTGGATGAGAGCAGTAATAGTACCCCTATATAAGGGTAAGGGGAATAAAGGGAATTGTAGGAACTGAAGGGGAATAAGCTTATTGAGTGTTGTAGGAGAAGATATGCTGGTGTTTTGTTGAAAGAGTGTAAGCCGAGTGACTGTAGAAGGACTGATTGGTGAAGAACTATGTGCATTAAGAAGTGGTAGAGGATGTGTTGGATCAAATTTTTACATTGAAACAAATGATTGAGAGAATAAGAGAGAAGAAGAATAAATTGTATTTAGGTTTTATGGACTTGCAACATGCGTAAGACAGGATTAATATGGAAGCTCTGTGGCAGGTGTTAGTAATATATGGGGTTGGTGGTAGGCTTTTGAATGGAATAAAAAGTATAAGGGGTTTGGCAGCGGGTGTAAAATGAGGGGTTTGAAAGTAAATGTAGATAAGAGTAAGGGTTTGGTAGTGAGTGAGGAGAGTCCGCGGTGTGAGGTCATGTTAGAGGGTGAGCTACCGGAACAAGTGTCTGAGTTTAAATATTTATGGTATATGTTGGATGAAAAGGGAACGGATGATGCAGAACGTAGGAATGTTGTGAATGGTGAGGGTGGCTGGTGCAATTAATTCCTTGGTGATAAATTGACCAGGGCTTGAGTTCGCTAGGGTTCCTGCATGAGGGCTCATTGTTACTTGTGTTAATGTACAGTAGTGAAACTATGGTCTGAATAAGAGGTATAGATCTAGGGAACAAAGTGTTCAGATGGGCAATCTCAGGGGTTTGTTAGGTTTGAGAAGATTTGATAAAATGAGAAATGAACGCATTAGGGAGCTGTGTGGTATGAAAAAAAGGCCTAAATGATGAGAGAATAAAGAGAGTACATTGAGATGGTTTGTTCATGTGGAAAGGGATGGATGATAGTCGGTTGGTTGCTGATGTATAGTGGGTGAGTGGCAGGAATCGGACTGGCTGAGATTGAAGAAAAAGTGTGATTGAGTGAGTAAAGGGAATGCCTGGAAGGAGAGGAATGTGAATTTGAAAGAGGCGAGAAGAAAGTGCATAATAGGAGTGAAAGGCTGGGTTTTGTAAGAGGGTATGGACCTGTTATTATGTTTTTAAGACTCCGCCGTTTTGATTTTTTGTTTTTTTTTCATATATTTCTAGCATATGATCCTAACAGTCAATTTAAGTGGGTGATTTGACATGATCTCAAAAAATATATAGACCAGTTAGTTTCTTTACGACCTGCCTTAATTTCTTCTTTTTTTTTTTTTTTTTTTTTTTAACTAAAAAGGAATACCCAAGGGTAAAACGCAAAAGATGGCAGGAGTCGGGGTCTCGGCCCCTCCGGGGGAACGACAGGGTAGGACTATTTCCTTCTCCGGGAGGGTCTCCGGAACCCCGCTTTTTTGGGTGTTGCGGGGTTCCTCCGCCCCTCTACTACGGGGTATGGAAAACGCCCTCTGTCCCCTGTCGGCTCGAGCCCTCTAATTTTTTTTATTTAAAAAAAAAAAAAAAAAAATTTGTTTTTTACATACCCTAATAAGTTTTTACACGCTGATTCCAAATATCTAATTGGTTTTTCTGTAAGTGGTATACTTTTCGAGCGAGATATTTACTTATGAAAAATATAATTTTTTTGTTTTTTTTGTTTTTACATTTTTGTAATATTTTTATACGCTGATTTCAAATATGTAATTGGTTTTTCTGTAAGTGTCGAACTTTTAGAGCTATTTCATTTTTTTAAAATTTTATTGATATAAATGTGATTTATAACAATTATTTAAAATATTTCGAACTTCTGAAAATCATGTCCATCACTACTGAAATTCATTGTTAGTATCATATACCAGCAATATGTGTTAAAAAAAAACAAAAAAATCAGTAAACTTGCACTTCTTCTTTAAGCAGGGAGGGTATGGTTGTGGGCTTTGCCCTGGGGATGAACCCCACATTGACGATAATACAGTGCGAGGGGCCGTCGCAACTTGCAAACCCTAGTGGATTTTTCTAATTGCGACGAGCTCTCACTTAAGCGTATGGAGGGAGACGGTGTTAAGTATTCTTTTCGACTTGCGTCATGTTCTTACTACTTTTCTGTTCCGGTGTTTGCTACGCACCTCACATAAAGATGATGATAAAGATGATGATGATGATTATGATTATGATGATGGTAATGGTGATAATGATTTGTGATGATGGTGACATACAGCAGCAGCATATGAGTTATATATATATATATATATATATATATATATATATATATATATATATATATATATATATATATATATATATATATATATATATATATATATATATATATATAATGCAATAATAATAATAATAATAATAATAATAATAATAATAATAATAATAATAATAATAATAATAATAAATTTTAATAATAATAATAATAATAATAATAATAATAATAATAATAATAATAATAATAATAATAATAATAATAATAATAATAAAATATTTTTTTGTTATCTACAATTTAGAATATTATAAAACATACTTCGAGATGTGTATAATCATATTTAAAAAATATAATTCATTTTAGTGTTTAAGAAATGTAACTTTATTTTAGTGTTTAAGAAATACAACTTATTTTAGTGTTTAAGAAATACAACTAGTTTATTGTTTAAGAAATACAGCTCTTAATTTTAGTGTTTAAGAAATACAACTCTTAATTTTAGTGTTGTAGAATTACAACTCTTATTTTTAATTTAAGAAATACGACTTAATTTAATTTAAGAAATAGAACTTAATTTTAGTGTTTAAGAAATACAACTTAATTTTAGTGTTTAAGAAATACAACTTAATTTTAGTGTTTAAGAAATAATCTAATTTTTTTTGTTTAAGAAATACAACTTAATTTTGGTGTTGAAGAAATACAACTATTGATTTTAGTGTTTAAGAAATACAACTTGATTTTAGTGTTGTAGAATTACAACTCTTATTTTTAATTTAAGAAATACGACTTAATTTAATTTAAGAAATAGAACTTAATTTTAGTGTTTAAGAAATACAACTTAATTTTAGTGTTTAAAAATACAATTTAATTTTAGTGTTTAAGAAATAACTTATTTTTAGTGTTTAAGAAATAATTTAAATTTATTGTTTAGGAAATACAACTTATTTTACTGTTTAAGAAATACAACTAGTTTATTGTTTAAGAAATACAGCTCTTAATTTTAGTGTTTAAGAAATACAACTTAATTTTAGTGTTTAAGAAATACATCTTAATTTTAGTGTTTAAGAAATACCACTTAATTTTAGTGTTTAAGAAATACACTTAATTTTAGTGTTTAAGAAATACATCTTAATTTTAGTGTTTAAGAAATACAACTTAATTTTAGTGTTTAAGAAATACAGCACTTAATTTTAGTGTTTAAGAAATAACTTAATTTTAGTGATTAAGAAAAACAACTTAATTTTTAGTGTTTAAAAATACAATTTAATTTTAGTGTTTAAGAAATACAACTTAATTTTAGTGTTTAAGAAATACAACTTAATTTTAGTATTTAAGAAATACGACTTAATTTAATTTAAGAAATAGAACTTAATTTTAGTGTTTAAGAAATACAACTTAATTTTAGTGTTTAAGAAATACAACTTAATTTTAGTGTTTAAGAAATAATCTAATTTTTTTTGTTTAAGAAATACAACTTAATTTTGGTGTTGAAGAAATACAACTATTGATTTTAGTGTTTAAGAAATACAACTCTTGATTTTAGTGTTTAAGAAATACAATTCTTAATTTTAGTGTTTAAGAAATACAACTTAATTTTAGTGTTCCATGTAATACTTAATTTTAGTGTTTAAGATATAACTTAATTTTGGTGTTTAAGAAAAACAACTCTTTATTTTAGTGTTTAAGAAATAGCTTAATTTTTTTAGTGTTTAAGAAATACAACCTAATTTTAGTGTCTAAGAAACAACTTAATTTTAGTGTTTAAGAAATACATTTTAATTTTAGTGGTTAAGAAATACAATTCTTAATTTTAGTGTTTAAGAGATACAACTCTTAATTTTAGTATCTAAGTAAATTAGACTGTGACAATTAAAAAAAAATTACTGCGTATATTCGGGAATGTTGTAATGTTGATATGAATTTATGTCGAGTGAGTTTTAGTAAAATTTAACTGTGTCATCTCTTCATCAGTGACTAGCATTCTCTCTCACTAAAATTTGAGTAAAGTTGTAGAATACAATTCTTAATTTTAGTGTTTAGAAGATACACCTCCTATTTTTAGTATCTGAGTAAATTAGACTGTGACAAAAAAAAATCTTCTGGTAATAATTCGGGAATGTTGGTAATGTTGATATAAATTTATGTCGAAGTGAGTTTTTTAGTACCAAATTTAACTGTGTCATCTCTTCATCAGTGACTAGCATTCTCTCTCACTAAAGTTGTGATGATGCAGCTGCGTACCTTGTCGGTTATGAATTGTGTTGTGAACGTGCTTCGGATTTATAATCACTAGAATCAGAAGCAGGCACTTCACGGTTAATTTTATATGATTTATGCATTGTGATTTTTTTTTAATCATTACTTCTTTCCTTTTAAACTGAATAAAATACATCTATGCATCCATTTAATTGGCTCAAAAACTTATAAAAATATAAAATATTGATTTTAAAGGTAAAAAAAACAAAAAAAAAAGAAAACAACGGGTTTTATTTTTCACCCATATATATATATATATATATAATATATATATATATATATATATATATATATAATTATTATATATATATATATATATATATATATATATATATATTATATAATTATATATATTATATATATATATATATATATATATATATTTATAATATATATTATATATATAAATATATACAGATATATATATATATATAATATATATATAATAATATACTAATAATATATATATAAATATATATTATATATATAAATATATATATTTTATCTATATATATATTTATATATATATTATATATTATATATATATATCAGGGTTCACACTTTCTGGAAAGTCAGGGAAGTCAGGGAAAAAAAATTGGTCAGGGAAACGTTTTAAGATATGCTGAAAGTCAGGGAAATTTTAAAATTTCAAAACATATGAAGAATGATCCATGGACCAAGTTGCATATTTTTTGATATATTTTTTTTTTCCTTACTGTATAATTGTGAATAAGAGATGTATTTGATAAGTGAATGAAAAGGATGGGCGAGAAATGACATTCCATAAATCTACTTCTATCCTGTTTCTTTCTATTTTTAGTTCACTATTAACTACTATTCTTCCTATTCTGTTCGTAGAGGTTGTTCCAAGTTCATCCTTTTGATTGAAGGTGATTGGTGTATGGATGTGTTTTAGACTGTATGACTTAATTTGTTTATATCTTTTTTTTTTAGGGTTTTTTTTTTTGGGGGTTTTTTTTTTTTTTTTTTTTTTTTTTTTTTTGAGGTTTGACGAAGTGATTTTGGATTTTTGTGCAGTTGAAGGTATTTATTATTTATTTATAACATGACTGCAACGCAAAAAAACTAACTTTAACGACCAATGGTTGGATGTCAAACTGACCCACAGTTTATCAGGTGGTTGGGTAAAGGACCTGATAGTTCCAAGGCATACTGTAAAGTTATGTAAAAAGAACTTTGAAATCTATCTAACATGGGGACGCCAGCCGAGTTTCACATTCAAAGAGGGAACCAACTCATCTTGAATTAATCAAAAACTCGGCAGGACCAACCATCCATTGAACAAACTTTTTCGTTATGTCGTTCTAATAATACACAAATATTAGTGAAAGTGTGTGCACTGAAAATTAGGCCATTCCATCAACTTCTAATCTTACTCAACCGATTGTAAATGAACCTGAGTGTTCTATTGAAAACCACCCAAAATCGTTTTAATCAATCAAACGTTTCATCTTTTTTGCATTAAAAGATGATGTTACAGGATCTGAAATACTATGGCATTAAAGGTGGTGGGAGATGATTGCAAAGATGTCTTTAAACTCGTGTGCAGACATATAGGGAAACATTTAAATTAATGTTTCCAGATACTGCGGTAGCTTCAAATTTTAAAATGGGCCCGATGAAATGTAAATATGTGACTTAACCACTGGACTTGCCTCCTAATTTTTCTAAAGGCAAACGCACACAATACACTTCTACTTATGCCAGGTGAAGCTCATTCATACCCTTAGAATTAGAAACTTCAAAATCATTTTATGGATGGATGATTGTCTTCTAAAGAGACTTAGAATAGTTTTTTTTTTTCTATTATTAACCTGGAATCAATGTTATGTGGATTTGGCAAATTATAAATTAGGACTGATATTTTCGGCATGGAAAGCGCAGTGGAAGGAGGGTTTTCTCTAAATTAAGCAATTTTAGTGGGGAGAATCTGAAAGAACATAGTTCTGATTTCTCAAAGAACAGTGCCAATGCTATAAGATCTCATGAAAGTATTCGATCAGTTCCTATCTACTCATAAATGGTTGACCAAATGTTAGAGCTGCCTGCCCAATAGAGATCATGAAGAAACATCTCCAAAGAGTCAAAACAAGAAACCGCAAGAAGAAGAAGAAAGTAAAAAGGTTGAAAAACAAGAAACTTATCTCATACAGATCTATAAACTTGAAGAGCAAAGAAAGATGTTAAAAACTTAAAGCTTTGACAAAAGAACCGACGCTCATAAAATCAAAACATTCAGATGCTTGCGAAGAAAAAGTTATATCCTAAATCTCCCCATTTAGAACTTTTGTGATCACGAGTGGACGTTATTTCCACCTAGTGCCATTAAATGTAAGCCTTTTAATTTATCCCTTTTGTTGTATAATAAAACTGTTTTACTTTGGAACAAATAAAAAAAAGGA
>JABUQX010056646.1:0-12500 GCA_015478945.1 Trachelipus rathkii
CACCTCATTTACAGTCATAAAATGCTGTACGTTAGTAAGCATAAAGTGTAGGATATATAAACTCCCTACAAGAGTGAAGTAGATTGATAAATGGCGCCAGATCGATAAGGAATAAATAAAATTATAGTACGGGATTGATAATACAGTTATAGTAGCCTAAAGTACGAGCACTATAGGGTATCGTATGATCAATTCGAGTAATATAGGTGCGTAACCCTTAGAAGGCATTAGGTAGATGATGTACTCTTAGAGTCGATAGTAAGAAGTATAGACGAGCCACAAGTAGGTCTATAAGGATTGATCAGAGTGACAAGCGGGCTGTAAGGAGGAAAAATGTGAGAAAAGGAGGATTAATTAAACATGGAGGAGATAGACCAAGAAACGTTAGAAATGGGAAATAGGGTAAAACACGGGCAGGAAAAAAGATAATCGTGTCATATATTTATGTCTAAAAGGAGTAACAATTTTAGTTATTATTCCTTATAACTTAATTTGTACGACGAAAATCAGCATAGCGTATTTTGTCAAGAAATTTTTTTTTAGTATATAATATATATTTTTTTTTAACTAAACGAAATACAATCCGCCACGAGGCAGGTTAAGATGCCAGCAGGTTGAGCCCGGAAGCATAACAATGGCATCGGCAGAAATTTTTTTTTTGGCAAACTAATCTTTTGGGAATCTAGTATTTCATCCGAGGTTCAATGCTCTGTATCCAAGTGGTTACAACTGAAAAAGAAGAAAATGGACTTTTTATGGGCACTTTTTTTTTTAATACAAATAAAAATGAAAATCTTTACTCTATCTCTGGCCCCGTAAATCCATGAACCACGTAAATAAACCAGAACATACCTTACCCTCAATGCTCATAGCCCTAAAATAATAATAATAAAAGGTAATTAGTATAGTAGAATATGATAGATAAACGTACTGTCAAAAATCGTATATTAATACTATGCATGAATCTCTAAAGCACATAATAATATCTAGCACTGGGAGCTAGCCCCATATATATTATAATATATACCCAGCATGCTATAAATAGTCTACGCGTTATGGCAACTAAGAATCCTATCACTAAATAAGGTAAATCACAAGCTCGGATATTAAACCCTACCTAGGCTCAAATCTATATTATCCCCTCACTCTAGGACAACCTCCTGCAGGCTAAATATCTAGTATTGGCGATCTAATATATTCTTCTAAAAAACAAATTTCTCAACTAGTTCATAATGAAAAGTTAAGTTCTTTAAGAAAATTCCTTTAGTAGGCAAGCTGTCTATGTGCACTTATGCCACAGAGAGACTTGCCAGCTCTACAAAACAATTTAATCTTAAAAAACTTGATGTAACCTTCACTGCAACTTCGCAAATTTTGCTTGAACAGAACAAATGAATAATTTAGTTAGCCAGTCCTTAAATTAATTAATACAATGCTACCAACATCAAAGCACCGCAGCGCCTCGGCAAAATGGCAGCAAAATTACTACGGTATCGTTCAATCGCCATACTGAATAACTCTAGTAATCTCTATATAAAATCACTCAATATCCATAACCATAATCGAAATAACCCACTACGACTAAGCTCAATTATGATAAATAAACTAGTACTCACTATACATCACCTATAGCCCGCGGTAATCCGATATAAATAATACTAATTATCATCACCATACCGGAGCACACACATAATTATCACACAACTAAACCACTTGCATCACTAAGCAAAATCAGACTAAACTATATAGCCATAACCCCATGCACCTGACTATATAATAGTATAGTAACATTACCTATAGTCAATATAGATCCACAAACACACTAATATATATACCAATCACTACTACAACTCTCAAATACGCCTATACTAACCCAACACAACCGCCCCCCTAACCAACTACGTATAACGCCTTAGGTACTTATACTTACAACTATTAGAGGAGTATCCCACATGAATTTTTGAAATATGAACTTCTATGATATACTTACTTCACTGTACTAAGACATGTTCGTTCATATTATCCGGCTGCATAACCTAACTCTCATAAATAATCTATAATATCTGCCGCCACCCATCTTTACTACAGTTTCCCTCAACATTAAATTATTGCAAATTTACTTCTCAAGAAATTCGCTTTCATCATAGCCAAGCACCTAAAAATGTAAAACGAAAAAAGGAGCATAACTAATTCCTAGCAAGATCTGGACGATACAATGCCTATTATATTTCCAAACAAAAGTTACGAAATTATTACAAATATAATAAGTAAAATAAAACATTATAAAGCTCTAACATTGAATAACTAGGCTAAGAGTGATAAACCAAAACGCGTCCAACTCTGATCACAAAACTTCTATATGGCGGAGACTCCTAAGGTTACTATTTTCTTAAGCATCTGCAAATTTGATTTAAAATGATCCTCCGAGCCTCTATTCTGCTCAAAAGCTTACAGTTATAGCCTCGTTTCTCTGCTCTTCAAGTTTATTGATCTGTATGATAATTTTTCTATTTTCAACCCTTTTATTTTCTTCTTTTTTTCGGTTTCTGTTTTGATTCTTGAGATGTTCTTCATATCTCCACTATGGGCAGCTCTTACATTTGTTCAACATTTTTTGAGTGAATACTTTCATGGCAAATACTTTCATGAGATCTTTTATAGCATTGTGCACTGTTCTTTTGAAAGAAAATCAGACTATGTTCTTTCAGATCTCCACTAAAATTGCTTATATTTACAGAAAAACCCTCCTTCCACTGTCGCCTTTCCATGCGAAAATATCAGGCCCATAATATTAATAATTTGCCACAATTCCGCATTAACATTGATTCCCAAGCACTATAGAAGAAAAAAACTTAAGTCTCTAGAAGGACAATCACCATCAAAAAATAAGACTATTTTGAATTTAAGTTCACCTTTTAATGCCCATTCAGTATTTCAGATTTTGTAACATCATCTTTAATGCAAAAAAACACAAAATGATCGATAAACTGGTTTCTGGTTTGGTTATTATGAGAACACTCAGGTCATTTACAATCGTGAGTATGATTAGAAGTTGATGGAAGGCATAATTTCAGTGCACACATCTCTGTACTAATATCTTGTATTATTAGAAACACATAAAAAAGCTTTCTCAATGAATGGTTCATCCTGCTGAGTTTTGATTAAACTCAAATGTTTTCCCTCATGAATGGAAAACTACGGCTTGGCCTCTCATGTTAGATAGATCAAAGTTCTTGTTACATACTTTACAGTATGCCTTGCGAACTAGTTTCAGGTCCTTTACCCGCAACCACCTGATAAACTGTGGGTTCATTTTGACATCCAACCACTGGTCATGAAGTTAGTTTTTTTGTTTGAAGTCTTTTTAATAAAATAAAAAAATACCTTCAATCGGACTAAAATTCAAAATTCCTTCGTAAATTACCTCAAAAAAAAATTTAAAAAAAAAAAAAAACACCTACAAAGTATAAAACCCTAAAAAGAAAAAAGATAAAATTAAGTCATGTCATTCAGAACTTAAAACACATCCATACTACCAATTCACCTTCAATCGGAAGCGCACCTTGGACACCTCTGACACGAGCGAACGAATAGTTAGATAAATAGCTACGCCCGCATAAATAGTGAACCTTAAAAATAAGCCAAAAACAGATAGAAGTAAAATTTCTGCGCCATGTCGCAAGTTCCTTAGTTAGCGCACATCCTTTCCATTTTACTTATACAAATACATCTCACTCTCCACAAATTACTACACGCACCCTGAAAAAAAAAAACAAATAATAAAGAAACTTGTAATATAAATTTTATATTAAGTGGATCAATACATATCCATGATTATTGAAATTTATAAAAATTCTCCCAAAGAATATATACGCATATACTTAAAAACGATTTCCACTAGACCATTCACGAAAGTGATGAAAACCACCGAAAAAACAAATAAGAAGATAATAAGCTAAAATAAAATAATAATAATACCTCAAATACAAAAATAGTCAGTCTTGACAATTAAAACCCCTCCATTTAACAACAATACAAAAAAACATACTAACAATATATATCAAAAACAATAAAAAAAACAACCATTCCAAAATTAAAAAAACCCTCTAAATAATAAAGAAACTCTAAAATAAATAAACATCGTATATATTATTATAATTACTTGCCATTATCACTATTCATATAATACTATCTCATATATAAATTCACTTACACCCAGGTAGTAACATCTATTAATGCATCATTAGCGGCGTTACCTTGCGAGAAAATTTCTTTTTGAGTCCAACTCCCACTCTGTGTGCATTAAATAACTTTCCATATACTTAATAGTATACTTATTATATACTATATATATATATATATACTAATATATATATATATATCATATCTATATATATTACCTTATATAGTATATATATATATATATATACTATATATATATATATATATGATATATTACTACTTATCAGTAAAGATATATGGTGCAAGAAGATAAAATTATTTTTTATTTAATTGTGTAAATGTGTGCATAAATAAAACACATTGGCTTTTTTCTTTAATATGTGATTGCATGCTTCCAAACATTCTTTAAATAATTGGGCTTTTTTCTTTAATATTGATTCCATGCATCAACATTCTTTAATTGAAAAGATATGGCTCCACTGTTAGATGGGATTATTATAAATCAATTATCTTTTCTAAAATTTCGATATCTGATAGGATTACACTAAACCGACGGTAATTGTTGAGTATTACTGACTTTGGTTCAATAATTTCACTATATTAAAACAAACAAATTCGCCAAAAAATGGTTAAAAAATATTTAAGTTTTTTTTTTACACATTTGAGTTTATTTTGAGATAACTAAAAAATATTAATAGAAATGCTCACAAAATCTAACATTCAGATTTTTTTTCGTTTGTGTAGGATACTGGAATCATGTTGAAATTGTTTCAGACTTAGGCCGATAATTCGATAGATATTTTTTTATAATCAATTTTTATCTCATCTAATTTCGTGGAATCAGATCTATAGACAAATTATTTGTAGATATATTTCAAAGAAGAATAAAAAATTTGTAAAAACAAAATATTTAATTAAAAATAGATATACAAATAAAAAAAAAAAATCTTTGAATTTTCTTAAAACTAAAAAAGAAATTTAATATACTATATATATTACCCCTATTATATATATATATAATATAGTATACTATATATTATATATATATACTATACATATAATTATATATATTACCTACTCACTTACCCTTATATACTATATATAACGTATATTATTATATATGTTTTTTTCCGATTAAAGCCCCCATCATCGGAGGTATATCAATTCTTAATAAAGGTGATAATAATAACACAACTATAGAATTTGGTTATGATTTATTAGATAAAAATTTAAAAAATATATAAAAATTATAATACAGCCTATACTTTTAACACGTCTGTTATGATTCAAAACTATACGATACACCTGTAGAGTGAGATCGCATAGATATCAGGAGCCTGGGTGTCTCTGTCTCTAGGTGGGACGATGCGGGACTTCATACACCCCTCTGTCCCCCATTGGCTTGAGCCCCCTAAAAATAGATTTCCATTAGGGGGCTCGATCCAATGGGGGACAGAGGGGCGACAAATGTCCACCCCCCATCGTCCACCTAGAAGCCGAGAGACCCAGACTGCCCTGATATCTATTGTGGTCTACTCTCAGGGTGTTCGTGTAGTTTTAAATCATAAACGACTTTACATAATGCTGCATATTTAAATTTTTTTTTAATTCACTGCAACAAAATACATATATAAGGGATACAAAATACAGGGATAAGAACAAGTATTGGATCATAGACAACAAAAATTTGTTGCCCGTTGTAATAATATAGCCAGATTGATGGATTAATGAAAGGAAAAAAAATTATATCTCAAAAACTAGGAATGTGTTTTTTTTCTTTTTTAATATTGCATCCCACACCATGGCTCCATATAGGTTAGGTTCTCAGTTTTAGCCCCTCCTGAGTTTAGGTCTAGGTTTACAGATTTTTAAGTTGATACACAGATCTTACTGTGCTATATACTAACAAAGTCCTTATCATAACCTCAGACTAGTTGTCCTAAACAAAGGCCTAACCTATATGGAAATAAGTTGCTGTCAACAAATATATGGGAAAATTAAAGATTCTGACCAGTTATAAATTTTGCAAGTATTTGACGAACAAGCTGGGCGTGGCAGTCAGTATTAGGATCGACTCTCACAGTTTGCTCAGGCGATGAGTCACTCTCTCTCTTCTCTCTATACTATATCATGGCAATTATACTTATATATGATTATATATGATTATATATACATAATATATATTTATATATTTAAGTAATATTTAATAAATAATATATATTAGCACGACTATATATATATTATATATTATATAGTATTATATATATATAATTATATAGTGCCTTTACAAAAAACCCTCAAGGACCATTTGTTAGATAAAAGACCAACCCATTTGCGTGTATCTCCTGTAATATGAGTCGGGGTCTAGAGAGTCGTAAGAAAAAGTTTGGATGCGCTATAATCCGGCATCTAGTACTGAGTGAAACAGATATGTTGTATAATGGTTCGAAGGTCGATGTTGTAACTTTTGGAATTTTGTTTCATTTTTGAAAAATTTCACAATTTCTCTTAGCATTTCTTGAGCAGCCATTTTGAAACTTTTCCAGCATTCACTGCATTAAGGAATTTATAAATTTAGTATGATATTGGATTCATTTCTGTTGGACCCATCCTTGATCTCATTCCACACCAAATTTCATGAAGTCTTATGTAGCTCCCTCCCCCCCCGGAACCATTGAGTTGAGCTCTAAAAAAAAACCCAGTGTGGAACAAGAAAAAAAAAAAAAAAAACCAATTCCAAATAATGAAAATGTGCCATGTAGTATGAGCTATAACTCCTTCAACTATCGCTATTTGGTTGTTTTTTCTTCTGTTCCAGTGTAGCGTCCGAAAACCCCCCGGAAAAAAAATGTAAAAAAAAAAAACACCACTTGAGTACTAATTTAACAAGACTTTGTTAAATTAAAGTTTTAGGATATAAGTTCATTTAATACGAGATACTAGCTGATTTCTTGCCTGACTGCAAAAAAAAAAAAAAATTTTAATTGTGGGAATAATTGACTAAAAAAATTGATTTTTCCTTCAAAAAAATTTTTAAAATTTTAATTTTGATTTATAAGGTCTGTGTTACAAAAATAAGAAAAATATATTAAAAATTGATCACCTATTGGCCTTGAACATACTCCAAGTTTCAGCAATGCTTCTCATAACAAATGCATATTGATAAGCACATTTCATTAAAAGTTTTATTTAATATTTTAAGAACCCTGGGCAATTTTAGATTCCATTCCATCCCCCCCACACCCCCCTCACCCTTGACTTGGGTGGCCAATTGACTCAGTAACCACGAGAACAACTCAGAGGCATCGGAAACCCATATAAACATACCTGACAACAAAAAAAAACTAAAAGTAACTAAAAATTGCTAAGGGTGCCAGATTTACAAAAAAATCGGCTAAATCTGGCAATACTGCTAATTTATCATTCTACTTACTACTAACACGTTAGGAAGCTCATTTCAGCTAGTGTCAACCAAAAATTGATAAAAAATTTATATATTTTTTTTAGGTTTCTGAAATTGACCCTCAGAAAAAAAACTTTTTTTTCCCTTTCGACACCAATATTTTTCAAAAATATTTTTTTTTACTTTTTTTAATTCTTTACATAAAATATTTGACAAATGCCAATATTCTATGTATATCTAGAACTACATTTCTGTAAGTTGATAGTTTTTAAGTTTACACGCTACCTTAAAAACAAAAAAGGGTCAACTGTTTTCCTGAAATTGCTCAGTTGACGGTATCTTAATTGTCAATTAAATTCTTACTTTTTTTGTGTACTATCTTGTTTAATAATATTTTTCATGAAAAGTATGCTTAAAAAAGATTTAACGAACATATGATGAATATTGTCACTCTAAAAGGTTTTTAGAAGTGGTTTTTTTTTTCGTTAGTTTTAGTACTTTTTTTGATTAGAATATTGTTTTTTTTTGTCTTGTTTTTATTCTAAATAATTATAAAGTATTAATCAAATTACAAGAAATTTTTCCCTGGTGATATACTTAGTGCCTCTTCAGGCGTGCTTAGCCATTTATATAGAAATTATTTAAAGTCTTTAATATGTAAAAATAGCTTCTAACAGGTTATAGCGCAAATCAAACGCTGACAAAAACATTTCTTTTTTATTTAACCGGCACTACAACTATACCTTATATTATAGATATATATAGTCCATACTTACGTACATCATTAAGTTAGTAGTAATCGTATTATATACGTATCATCATTAAATACTATATTATAATATCATATATATATATATACTTACTATAGAATATATATGGCAAAGTATGTCTTTATGATTAAAACTTATGCAACGACCCTCTAGATAACCGCCTATCAGATATCAGATTGTTGGGGTCTCTTGACGTAGGGGGGACACACAGGGGACTCTCGTCCGCTCTCTGTCCCCCATTGGCTCCAAGCGCCCTAAAAATTGGACACGTGTCAAAGAGAACATCTCCAGCCTTCTTAGGGGCTCAAGCCAATGAGAGGACAGACCGCGGCATGATGAAGTCTCCGCCCATTGTCCCACCCGTACAGACCTGGACAACCTGGATACCTCATCTATGTCCTGAGTCACTTTGAGTATTCATATTACGTTTAAATCATAAAAACATCATTAATATGCTGTCAACACCGTGCGTAATTTTGCAGATCGAAAAAAATGACCTTCTGTTTCCTCTCGTTCTCTTACTTGAGTAACTACTTAAGATACACTATGAAACACTCTACAGAACCAACTTAGTCTTCGCAGATATCGATAAAATACTGGGGATTTGGCAACTCCATTTAACATGTAAACGGAAACGTTAAAAAATAAAAAAAATAACTCTTTTCTAAAGAAAATATGTTCTAAAACAAAGAAGGACGATTTTTTCTCTTTGCGGGGGCTAATGTATTTGAAAACCTACGAAAAATATATGAAATTGTTACCCATATTTGTGTTGCACACTAGCGCTGACAATTGACAGAATCCGTCCCTCAAGCCGTCGTTAGTAGTAAGAACGCATACAATTAAGCGCTACATTCTCCGATTTAGGCTGATTTGTTTGATTAAACTCTTGGCGCCCTGTAGGCAATCATTATTAGCTACGCACTTTTCAGTTCTTGTTGTGTCGGGCGATGTTTTAATATGGGTTTTTCGTATGCTCCGAATTCGCATTCCCTGGCGTTACTAGAGTTCAACTTGGTAGTAGGAATCAAAAGCGTGAGGGGGTGGGGGGGATGGAGTTTAACATCTGAAATTGCTGCTGGGGTATAAAGTGTGTTTAACTTTTTTTTAATGAAATGTTCTATCAATAGTATTTTATATGATACAAAAGCGGTCAAATAGCTATCAAAAAGTGATCAAATTCAAAAATCTGTTACTTTCTGTTTATTTTTATCCATTGTATATAACATTGTATTGTGAAGTAAATCTTAAAAAAAAAAAATTTCATGAAAGAATAAAGAGAATGATATCCCCTTTACCACTATCTCTTTTTTTAAGAAAAACTTTTTGCAGCTCTCACTCTTATTGCACACTGTTTTAGATGCTGCTCACTAAGCTCTTTATTACAAAAAATTTTTTTTTGTTAACCAAAGTATGAAAACTAAAAATTACTGAACTATTGCCCAGGAATGTTTAAAAATTAGCTGAGCTTTGCATGGTGCTACCCCCGGCATACGTCAATACTTGTATCAACCATATATCTGAGCTTTATCATCAAGTATACTATATATAATATAACTACCTATATATACATATACAATACCGCGCTTTATGAATATAGAGGGGGTACGCTAGCTATATATACTCGATATACTACTACCACATTTGTGAGAATACGTTACTATTAACGGCCTCACGGACTGGGAGCCTTGGAATCAAATAAAAAAGACATGTGTTCACACGGTAGCCGTCTCATCGATACAACATCAGCACGTTTGTTAGCCGGTCGTAAATGCGAAACAAATAAATAAAAAAGAAATAAATAAATCATTCAAAAACTACAATAGCTACACAGCAAAAGGGAATACATTCTTTGTGGAATCCTTTCGTGGTAAAAATTTTGAGTAAGGAAAAAATGTAATTAACAGAATACCCAAGGGTATACTGCACCGATGGCCAGAGTCAGGGGTCTCTCGGCCTTCCGGGAACTTCAGGGTAGGACTATTTCCCCCCCTCGGAAGGGATCTCCAGGAACCCCCGCTCTTTGTGCGGGCTGTCGCTGGGGGGTTCCTCGCGCCCCTCCCTCTGTAACCGGTGGTATGCCGAAAAATACGTCCACCTCCCCCTGTGTTCCCGGCGCGTCGAGCCCTCCTTACATTGCCGTCCTTAATACCTTACAAACTAATATATATAATTTCTCGCTCCCTAGAACAGAGTAAAAAAAAAAAAAAAAAACGCACACAAAAGAAACTAATTCGATTTTGCGACCCCTCTTGAGATACATCCTATTTATGTCACTCATTAGCATGACTACTGTGCAAAAATTTTTGTTTGCTGCCGGAGGCTCCCGAGGTTCCAGTCAGTGAGTGGTTAAGAACTTTTCGTCCACTATATAATATATATATAGTAGTATACTTATCCTATATATACTAATACTATATATATTATGACTCATACCTATATCAATAGTATATACCTATTACTATATCTAATACTTACTAATAAACGTTCATATACGTGTCACTATCTTCGATACTCAACTACCTCAGAACCCAGTTGCGTGGTTTGCACCTCTCGAACACCCGACCTCCGACGCAGATTTTGGTTCAACATTACTCGATAAATTCTCTGCTACGTGTCACATCTTAAACGATCGCTTTACCGTAATATAGATATCCCTAAATATCTACTAACTATCTAGGCATACTACCGTTAATATATCGTATACGTATACTTATCTATAGTATTATTACTCAGTCATCAGTGTTAAATAACTTATATTATATATATATATATATGTGCGGTATTGAAAGTAAAAATCTGTCAGCTTATTGACTTTTAATTCTTTTAAAGCTCCTTCATGTTGAAAGCGAAAAAAAAAAAAATATGCTATATTGCTGAATAATCTTTTAAACATTTTTTAAATTGAGTAGTTCTGGACAGGGTATAGGTTATTGAGAAATTTTTTAATCTTAGAAAATTGGAACAAAGGCTCACCTTCTAACCCATGCTCTTAATATGTTGGTAGTTTTAAGGACTTTACAAAATAAACAGTTTTCTTTGACTGCTCTGTCGTCTTGTATATAATGCATTAAAATAGACGAAATTAGTAAAAAAAAACCAAAAAATACAATTATATCTACTTTTTGCTCACAATGCTACGTCTCCTCTCATCTATCCGCTTCCTTCTAACCCTCGTTCCTCGTCCGATGACCCTCCTACCCCATAGCTATCGGTCTAGACTGTCCGCGCTCCGTAAAACCCTACCTACCACCAGCACTGTTACACACCCTTAACTACCCAACTACTGCAACATATTCATTGTACATCATATGCATGAAGTGTAGCAATAGATTTTTTTTTTTTTTGCACCACCACAAATGGCACTATAGTATAAACATTATAGGGCCAAAGACCATACTAAACCATAATTACAATATACAAATACTAAGCTTGCACTTTTAATTCTATTATAATAGCCTATAGTCTTTGGTTTGCTGTGTCCAACTATTGCCTATCTTCAGCCTAAACACTTCAATATTTAATCTATGGTATATAACTGTGTTCTAATCCATAGATTAACACAATATGAATTTCAAAAGTTTTAAATACTCAGCTAGCTATTATTAGGCTATATAATTATTTAAGTATGTTTTAATACCTCTCTTAGGCCGTTATAGCCTAACCCATTCTTTGTTGTTTACTGTAGCCTCATTCAAATCACGGCTTACTTACAGCCATTTACTAACCAGCAAATATATAACTTAATTCTATTAGGCTTTTTTCAACTCACCGACAATATCTTCAAAAGCACTATATTGCATTAAGTTTAATCAATTTTTTTTAGTATACTACATATAATGGTAAATAATATCAAATTAAAGTATTAAACACAAAGTCAAATTGACTGGTATCGGTCGAACAAAGTAACAAGATGTTTGCAGCATACGCGATGCTTGCGTTCCAAACTTGCTAACCGCAACTCTGCGCCAAGTTGCCAGATGGTATGGAGCACTTTTAGCCACAGATTAGGTAAAATTTAGCCAAAAATTAGCCCACATATATACTATATATATATATATATATATATTATATATATATATAGTATATATATATATAATATATATATATATATATATTATATATATATATATATATATATATAT
>JABUQX010056646.1:20000-22500 GCA_015478945.1 Trachelipus rathkii
ATATTTTCTCCAAAAACGGTATTTGGCAACTTTTGTGCTCTCGAGACTACAGCAGTTTCAAGGTCAATCAGAGCTTGCACTATTTCAGTCTAAGATATTACTAAATTTTAAGAAGTTATTAATAAATATTAGAATAAAATAATTTTTTTTTTTAAGTTTCCTCGATGATGAAATTACTTCCTGAAATCAAAAATGTTATTTATTTTCCTGTAGATGTTATAGTTTTCTAGTTACATGCCTGAACTCTTCGGGATGTTGGCTATATATATATATATATATATATATATATATATATATATATATATATATATATATATATATATATATATATATATATATATATATATATATATATATATATATAAAATTTCTGCCTACCCAAGTGTATTCTTCCAGGTACGCCACTGATATATATATATATATATATATATATATATATATATATATATATATATATATATATATATATATATATATATATATATATATATATATATATATATACATATATATTTGTAAAACGTATTTATCATTCAATTTTAATAATAAAACGTAATTATCATTTTATTTTATTGGAATGAAAATTCGTACCTAAGAAAATAATTAATAACTAAACACAATTCGAAATAAGTTCATACAATTTTTATTAAAAATTTATAAAAGGACTGAGCTTCACACCGAAAGCAATTTTTGGTCAATTATACGGCATTTTTAACTTTTTCAACAGAAAAAAAACTACGCAAGGTTGCGAGCCATCAAATTCACATACAAAATAAATATATATATATATATATATATATATATATATATATATATATATATATATATATATATATATATATATATTTAAAATATATCTATATATATATATATATATATATATATATATATATATGAAGTACTTGTGGCTAAGACTCTAAAAACTTAACTATCCGCTATCCGCATCCGCAATCCGCGGATAGTGATTTTTACTATCCGCATCCGCATCCGCATCCGCATCCGCGGATAGTGAAAAATCACCATCCGCTACACCTCTAATATATATATAGTATATATAGTATATATATATATATATATATATATATAAATATATATATATATATATATATATATATATATATATATATATATATATATATATATATATATATATATATATATATATATACATATAAATATAAAAAAAAAAAAATATATATATATATATATATATATATATTTATTTATATATATAAAAATTATATTTAAAATATATATATATATATATATATATATATATATATATATATATATATATATATATATATATATATAGCAAGAAAACCTTTAGAAGAGAAACAATCAATATCACAAAAATATAAATTACCAGCTAATGTAGTGCGAATACATTGCTGGAATGCTGGTAACATTTTAGTGCGGAAAATGTAAAAAAAAAAAAAAAATAAAAATAAAAATTAAAAATTATATCTCAAAAACTACAATAGCTACAGCGAAATCCTTGTAAAATTTTGGATAGGAAAATGTAAAAAAAAAAAAAAAAAAAAAATTATTGTTAATAATTATAGTAATATGATTAGAGGAGCCTATTTAGAGACCTTTTATACAATACTCGTTAAAATAGACTTTCTATTAAATTTTGCTTTTTAACTAAAGAATACCCCAAGGGTATACCGCACCGATGGCAGGAGTCGGGGTCTCACGGCCTTCCGGTAGGACTAATTCCCCCCCTCCGGGAGGGTCTCCGGAACCCCCGCTCTTTGGTATTTGGGTGTCGCGGGGGTTCCTCCGCCCCTCCCCTACGGGGTATGGAAAACGTCCCCCCCTGTGTTCCCCGTCGGCTCGAGCCCCCTAAATTGCCGTGTAATACCTTTACAAATAATATATATATATATATATATATATATATATATATATATATATATATATATAGTATATATATATATATATATATATATAAGATATTATTATATATATATATATACATATATATATATATATATATATATGTATATTCTAAGTCCCACCCCCCCAAAAAAAATAGCCAATTTTTATGTTTAATTTTTTTTTTTTTTTTTTTTACATTTTCCTAACCAAAATTTTACAAGGATTCCAAAAATGTATTTCATTTCCTGTAGCTTTTGTAGTTTTTTTTTTTTTTTTTTTTTTTTTTTTTTTTTACAGTTTCCTTGGTAAAATTTTGCCAGGATTCCAGCAATGTATTCCTTTTCCCGGTAGCTGTTGTAGTTTTTGAGATATGGATTGTGGCTCTTCTAGAGGCTGGCCATATATATATATATATATATATATATATATATATATATATATATAAATATATATATATATATATATATATATATATAAAATAGAAAATAATTATTTAGCATGAAAATGCATATGTTGGTGGTCGCCATTTTATTATGTGAAAATTTATTAAGAACTTTGATATATTTGCAGTTTATTATTAACTCAGGCCTCCTAATCCTGATATATATATATATAT
>JABUQX010056646.1:27500-35000 GCA_015478945.1 Trachelipus rathkii
TGCGACTCGATTGCAACATTTAAGAAAGGATTGGAGGTAAACGTATAGAATAGGACTCCACATATTTTCTGAAAAAATTCTGTCCAAAATCAATATATCAATATGTATATATAGGTCGATATATTACTACTATATTATATTTTATATTATATTATTATTATTATTATTATTATTATTATTATTATTATTATTATTATTATTATTATTATTATTATTATTATTATTATTATTATTATTATTATTATTATTATTATTATTATTATTATTATTATTATTATTATTATTATATTATTATTATTATTATTATTATATTATTATTAATATTATTATTATTCTTATTATTGAATAAAATAGGTGGAGTCCTGTGCTATAACTTTACCAGGATTGGATAGGTATATAGATGGTTTGGGTATCATATAGTATATTTTGACTAAGCCAAATTGGCAGGTTTTTAATTACAGTAGTTATTAGGGTTAAACTGCATGTTACTATCAAGTTATTAATGTACTTTAGGTTTTTTTTTTTTCTTTTAGTTGTAGACTTTGCATATACTATGTAAGCTATTGACAAACCTAGTGTACTTTGTGGATTTGCAGAGTATGTTATAGACTTTGTATATGCTACGTAAGTTATTGACATGCCCTAGGGGGCTTTGTGGATTTGCATATACATGTTGTTTGGTGATTGGTTCTATTAGGGATTTGTAGTTACAACAAATTGACAAGCCCCAGGGTGCTTTGTGGATTTGCATTGGCATGTTGTTTATGACAAAATCCAGTTGGCTTAACTGGGATAGTCTCGATAGGCCCATGAGGCTTCTTACGGTCTTTTATTTCTAATGCTCTAATGTTCTAAAAAAAAAAAAAAAAAAAAAAAAAATTATCATAATTTTTAAGCTACACATCCTTACCTCTATGTTAATATTTTATTTTCTGTATACAAGTTTTACCACATATAAATAACATTATATTAATACACTATGTCTTTAAATTGAAACGTTTGCAGACTAGGTTTAGCGCCCATACTTGACCTGAGAGAGCGTCTTTCGCAGAAGGGCCCAACCGTCAGAAGACAGACGCCTAGAGTCAGGAAGATTGTATTTTTTGTCTTATTTTTTTATATATATATTTTTATTTTTAAACAACTAATTGAATACTTTCGGTAACCTTAGCTATTTTAAAACTCTCTTTTTTTATGTGTTTCTCTCTCTCTCTCTCTCTCTCTCTCTCTCTCTCTCTCTCTCTCTCTCTCTCTCTCTCTCTCTCTCTCTCTCTCTCTCTCTCTCTCTCTCGAATAATTCAATAAATTCATAGAACTACGTTATAAAGTTAGGTAAGATTAGGTTAGGTTAGGTTAGGGCATGCAGGTTAGGGTTAGGGTTAGGTTAGGTTAGGAACTTAACCTAACTTAATCTAACCTTACTTGTTTAACGAAAAATATTCACGAGAAGAACGTTTTCCTTCTTGAATCTGTACATCTATTTCAGTGTCAATAAGGTAACGTTTAATATATATATATATATATATATATATATATATATATATATATATATATATATATATATATATATATAGTATATATATATATATATATATATATATATATATATATATATATATATATATTTATATATATATATATATATATATATATATATATATATATATATATATATATATATATATATATATATATATATATATATATATATATATATATATATATATATATATATATATATATATATATATATATTGCTTCGTCGATTTTTCATATTATAATTGACTCAGATTCTTGTTTGTTCGTCAAGGAGTTGACTCCCGCTTTAGCGAGACACCTATATTCAAAGTCCCAATAAGATCAACTTCTGAACTTTTGCCATATATATATATATATATATATATATATATATATATATATATATATATATATATATATATATATATATATATATATATATATATATATATATATATATATATATATATATATAGGCGCTGTTCTTGAAAAGGATGTTACATAAAAAGACATGATATCGAAAATCGCCGAACGCTATGCGTGGAACCCGTGTCATGTGTTAGCTAAAACTCCAATAGAAGGAGCGCAAGAGTTACCACAAGTTGCTTTTTTTTTTATCACGTTAATTATTATATGTTACTTTTAACTTGTATTTAAATTTTTAAGGCTCGAGGGATTGCAGCAGGGATAGAGTGGGGGATATTGCCCCCCCGTCGTCCCTCGCTGAGGCCGCCAAGAGACCCTGACTCTTTCCATCTTTGCGATTTAATCTTGGATTAGTTAAAAAAAAACTGTTATTGGCAACTTTGACGACTCTCTATTGCCTTGAAATAATCGAAAAAAATCGATCATTATCGTTCTATATATATATATATATATATAGAAAAAGTATATATATATATATATATATATATATATATATATATATATATAAAAAATATATATAAAGATATATATATATATATATATATATATATATATATATATATATATATATATATATATATATATATATAAATGATAATAAAAATAAAAAAAAATGATATCGAAAATCGCCGAACGCTACTCGTGCAACCCTGCAGTGTCACGTGTTAGCTAAAACTCCAATAGAAGGAGCGCAAGAGTTACCACAAGTTGCTTTTTTTTATCATGTTAATTTTTATATGTTAATTTTTTTTAATTTCTATTTAAATTTTTTTTAAGGGGCTCGAGTCGACGGTGGGACAGAGTGGGGGACATTGCCCCCCCCGTCGTCCCCTTCCCGGAGGGTAAGAAACCCCTGACTCTTTCCATCTTTGCGATTATTCTTGGGTATTCCTTTAGTTAAAAAAAAAATGTTATTGGCAACTTTGATGCTCTATTGCCTTGAAATAATCGAAAAAAAAATCGATAACATCGTTCTATATATATATATATATATATATATATAATTACATATATTATAAATATTATTACATTAAATATGCTACATATTATATATATACATATACAAATTTTATTATTTACAGTATTATTATTATTGAAATATATTTACAATATATAGTATATATGAGAGTATAAGAGTTATTGTTATTGCTATTATTATTATTATTATTATTATTATATATATATATTATATATATATTATATATATATATATATTTATTATTATTATATATAATATATATATTATTTTATTATATTTTTATTATATATATATATATATATATATATATATATATATATATATATATAATTATTATAATATATATATATATATATATATATATATTATTACTATAATTATTATAAAATTAAATCTTAATAAAAGGAAAAAAATATCGGTAAAATAATCGATATTATGAAAAATAATCAATATTGATATTATAAACGATAATACCAAAATATCCTATTCGTCCAAATCGTAGACACAAAAAAACGGGTTACATAAAAAGACATGATATCGAAAATCGCCGAACGCTACGCGTGGAACCCTGTGTGACGTGTTAGCTAAAACTCCAATAGAAGGAGCGCAAGAGTTACCACAGGTTGCTTTTTTTTTTATCATGTTAATTTTTATATGTTAATTTTTTTAATTTCTATTTAAATTTTTTGCGTCTGAGTCGACGGTGGGGCAGGCAGGACATTGCCCCTGTCGTCCCCTTCGCTGAGGTCAAGAGACCCTGACTCTTTCCATCTTTGCGATTTAAGAGTATTCCTTTAGTTAAAAAAACAAAACAAGGCAACTTTGATGCTCTATTGCCTAAAAAAAAAAAAAAAAAAATAGATAACATCGATCGTTATATATATATATATATATATATATATATATATATATATATATATATATATATATATATATATATATATATATAAATATTTATATATATATATATATATATATATATATATATATATATATATATATATATATATAGCTGGGTATATATATATAGAATATATATATATATATAGATTTGTTTTGATATTACATATATTATTGTTATTGTTAGTTATTGTTATTATTATTATTACATACATATTATTATTATATTATTATTATTATGATGTTCTCTGTCCTAAATTAAGAGAAATATATATTATTATATTATTATTATTATTATATTATATATATTATTATTATTATTATATTATATTATTATTATTACATATATTATTATTATTATTATTCTTATTATTCTTACTAATATATATTTCCTTTCTTGTTCTATATTATCAATATTATTACTATATATATATTATTATTATTATAGATAAATTCATTCTATATTATTATTATATTATATTATATTATTATATATATATATATATATTATTATTGCATATATATATATATATAATATATTATATTATCAAATATATGTTATTATATATATTATTATTATAATCCTATAAAAGTTCGGAAAAAAATGTAATTAATCAGAAATAATCGATATTATGAAACGATAATACCAAAATATCCTATTCGTCCAAATCGTAGACACAAAAAAACGGAAGAGAAAATGGGTCGACAAATTTTTTTTACAAATGTCCAAATCGTCGACACATTGAAACTGATGGGAAAAAAGGTCGACAGAATTTTTGGAAAATGACGACCCTTTTTCCTGTCTATCCATATTCCTCCTGGCGAGCATTTTGATATGTGTCGATCATTTGGCATT
This sequence comes from Trachelipus rathkii, assembly GCA_015478945.1. Classification (NCBI taxonomy): domain Eukaryota; kingdom Metazoa; phylum Arthropoda; class Malacostraca; order Isopoda; family Trachelipodidae; genus Trachelipus; species Trachelipus rathkii. Next base: position 32,180 of record JABUQX010056646.1, read on the forward strand.
GTTGATTTAGTGTGTCGACGGTTTGGACGAGTAACATAAAATTTTGTCGACCATTTTACCTATGAGAAATTATTTGTCGACGCTTTGGACAAGTGGATATTTTGTTTAATGTCCTGTCGACTATTTTTCCTGTCGACCCAATTTCCTGTCGACCATTTGAGGTAATCCCCTGACAATCGCAAAGTACACTCGTTTATACCACAACCATTTGTTTGTAAATTTCGAGCTTCACATTTTTTTCTCTCTCATGCTTTTTTTTTTCTTTGCACATAAGTAATTCAACTGTTTTTTTATTTAAGAATTTGACACTTCAAGCAAAATTAAAAATATATATATATATATATATATATATATATATATATATATATATATATATATATATATATATATATATATATATATATATATATGGCAAAAGATGTAGATTGTGGCCAGAACTCAAATGGCGCGTACGTGCGTGCGTTTGTTTAGCGAAGCAGACTGGCTGGATTGGCTTGCTGAGTCGCACTCATGGCTGATGGCTGATGGCTGATGGTTATATATATATATATATATATATATATATATATATATATATATATATATATATATATATATATATATATATATATATATATATATATATATATATATATATATATATATATATATATATATATATATATAAAGTCGTTTTATGATTAAACTATTCAGAACACCCTAGAGTAGACCGTATAGATATCAGTTGTCGTGGTCTCTCGGCCTCTAGTGGATCGTACGTACGCGCTATCTGAGTTCTGGCCATCAATCTACATCTTTAAAGCCATATATATATATATATATATATATATATATATATATATATATATATATATATATATATATATATATATATATATATATATATATATATATATATATATTTAAATGACTTACAAAGGGGACATCATGTAACTAGAGAACGGGAACACTTACAGTAAACAAATTATATATTTGATTCAGCGGAAAATTTTAGAAAGTTAGTTAGCTTTTTTTTTTATTCATCGGAAAATTTTAGAAAGTTTTTTTTTTGGCCCATTTAGGGGGTTCGAGCTGATGGGGGACAGAGGGGGGACGAAGTCCTCCCCGTCGTCCACCTAGAGTCCGAGAGACCCCGACAACTGATATCTATAAGGTCTACTCTAGGGTGTTCGTTAATTTTAAATCATAAAACGACTTTATATATATATATATATATATATATATATATATATATATATATATATATATATATATATATATATATATATATATATATATATATATATATATATATATATATATATATATATATATATATATATATATATATATATATATATATATATATATATATATATATATATATAGCATATATATATATATATATATATATATATATTGGATGTAATCACATTTAATCAAGATAACTATTCATCTGCCTTTGTCAGGAGGGCAAATAATGATGGAGAAGTTACTTTTTAAAGATTTCAAAATAGATAAATAGGACTTGGAGAACAGGAGGGAGGGTAAGGTAATTTGGAGGATTTGAAATTATGATAATGTTTATGGGCAAGAGACTTAAGGTTAGAAATGAATTATCTCTATTTCCCCAATTTCATATAGAGATAAGGTAACAGCTAATTTTTCAAAGAGGAGAAAAAAATTATAAAAGTTTAACTTAACCACGGGAAGCTTAAAGTCTAAACCTAATGACAGGATACGTTTTTCCGGAATGGAAAGGGATTTATTACTAAAATTAAAAATAACATCATCTTGATTACGATCAAAGTTGGACACTAGGCCCAATTTAGACAACTTGGCCATGTGACGAGCGTTAATCGTTTTACTAAAAGTTTGAGTGTTAGAACGGACAAAATTACGCAAGCACATAAAATCCAACCATGATTTTCGGCCCCTTAGTAAGTTGGTTTGGTAAGTCTGCTCATTACGAGTCTTAAGAAGAGCGGACTGTTTGAATTTTAGCTCAGTGTTTAGAAGTTTAAAGGTCCAGGATTAATAAAAATTTTAATTATAAAGGGAGTGTCAGAATAATTTGAATTTCATAAATGTTGGAACCTAATTGTATATAACTTGCAAATTAGTAGGAGTCGAGCATCAAGTTTTAGTTTAAACTCTCGTTTGGTAATTTCTTCATATTTTCGAAATACTCTTAACGTATAGTCATCGTAACGATCTCGAAGTATAGTTGAGATTGACTTGTTCCTAGGGAACCGGATTTTTAGGATGAATAAGATGGCTAAACATGATACCAAGGTCATCGAGTTATTTATTCTTTATTAATATACAACGTTTCGACTCCGCTTGTTTTTGTGGTGGCCTCATTTTAGTTGAATACTTGTGATTCCAATTCTAATGTTTTAAAATTTTTAAAAAAGACTGTTAATTTGCATAAAAACCTTTAATTTTTGGTTCCTCTATTTCATTTTAATTTATAACTTTGTTTTGCTAGATACCTGATGATGAACATAGTAATGTTCGAAATCTACGTCATTAAAAACATATATAAAGACATCTCATTTAACTCATTAGATGTCTGTAGCCAGAATTTCATTCTGGCTCCGGATCCGGATCCGGCTGAGCGCTCCGACACTTGAGCCAACTCAGGATCCGGAATCTTCTTCTATTCTAATTCATTCATCCTCTTCTATGAGCTCACCAAATTTCATCTATCTACGAGCATTTCCAAGTTTTGGGACTCGGCCCCATCAAACGTTGGGCGTAGCGGCACGAAATTTCGGCTCCAAGCAGGCGGGGTGCCAAGTTTGAAGGGGATACCTCAACTAGAACATCCTTAAACAGG
>JABUQX010056647.1:0-7500 GCA_015478945.1 Trachelipus rathkii
TGGCATACATGTCATGTATAGGTTTCACAGTTCGAACGTTTGTCTCTGAAATATTACAGCTCTGAATTTAATTAGAAAATCGCATTGAACTATCTGGCACTTAACGATGTTGGACGGTCTTGAGGATAATAACATTATGCACATTGGGTGATCTATGTTATTTACAACGAAACATGTGGTTTCCCGTATATTCAATGTACAGGAATGCTTTAATAACTATCAGTTTGGATTGAGTTTTACTTCTCTCTGTATGAGAGAATGAGTGCTGCTGGGTCGACAATGCCGAAAAATGTTTAGTGTTGCTGAAGACATTTATACTTACATTCTTTCATAGGGTATTGAATCTTTAGAGAGATATTTTAGAACGTACACAACTTGAATCCTATGTTCCTTGATTAGATGAATTAATATATTTAAAATAACTATGTTTTTATGTAATTTATATGTTTTTATGTAATTTATATAACCACTTTTTAATACCATTTTGTTTAAAAATGAAAACTTGTTTTAACTTCCCTTATGTTTCGCTTATTGACTCTTTTACTGTTTGATTAAATATGAAAGCGTTTGTTAATGTTACCCAGTTTATTCTTGCTTAAGATGTGTCAGGCCTGTCGTAATATACTATATTTCTTAGTTCTGACCTTGTTACGGTGGCTTTCTTAATGTGAAAACTTTCTTACGTTAGCATACTTTCGTTGGTCTGGTATGATAATTACGCCATGGTTATGGGTAATTTTTGCTATGTTATGTGGTCATTGTAAGATTAACATTGTTATGTTAGAGACATGCTTGCCAAGTGTGAATAACGTTACGGTTTTTGGAATGGTATGTTAGTTATTTAGCTGTAGTTAAGGTGAACTTGTTAACGTTTGCCTGTTTATTCCTGTTTAAGATGTGTTGGTTTGTCGTTGTGGGTTATATTCAAATTAGTTCAGTTTATGATGCTAAGTGAGTTTATTATGTGATGTTCACTTGTGTCAGGGTACGGTTAACGCTAATATGATAGAGATATGCTTGAAAAAGTAAGAATAGGTTACGTATGGTGTGCCGTGTTAGTTACTTTACTGGTTGTTAAGTGTGGGAGCTTTGGTTAATGTGACTGCTTATTCTTCGCTTAAGATGTGTTTGGTTTGTCTTTGGTACATTATTTTCTAGTTCAATGTTACTCATTTAGTTATTGATGAGAAACCTTATTATGTAGAGTATATTCGTTGATCAGTCTGATAATTAACCAATGTTGGGATAAAATTTTTGTTAAATGTACTGTGTCAGTGTAAGATTAACGATAATATGTTAGAGATATCGCTTGACCAATGGTGAATAGGGTACGTCTTTGGAGTGTTATGTTAGTTACTTTCAGCTGGTGTTAAAGTGTGAAACTCTGTCAACGTTAACCGTTTATTCCTGTTTTAGATGTTGTGTTAGGTTTGTCTTTGGGGGGGATTATATTCAAGTTCAGATGATACTAATAAGCTTATTAATGCGAAAACTTGTTACGTCCAACATACTATTGGTGTTGATGTTTGGTATAAAGAACTTGAATTTTTGTTTTATATGTTTATCCAAATGATACTCATAATGTGACCTTAATCAATAACATCAATAGATCACAGATGGTCAGGAGGGAGGTTTGATGCTGGCAGGGATGGGGGGTTTGATTTAGTGATTACTGCTTTAGGGTATGTAAAAACGTAAAATTTGTAAAGTTATAAAACATAAAAAGTGTAAGAAATTTTTATTTAATTTATTTATAAATTTATTTTATTTTATTTCTTGATGGTTCTGAACCATTCTTTTCGAAATCTACAGACCCCAATAACATATATAAGACACCAAAATTGCATCATTACACAAATATTTTATAAACTCGGCACCGCACGGAGCCAGCACGGTGATGCTGTCAACTCCTACTCCTACTCCTTCCTTCACTCTTCTCCACCCTTCTTCATTCTTTCAATTCCTATACCTCCTCATAATCCCATCCCATTCTCTTCATTCCTCACACTTGTTTTTGCACACAAACTCTGTGCCTCTTTTTTTTTTCAGTCGAGACCTCCATATATGGGGTCCTAGACACCCTATACGGACTTATAAACCTAGATATTCGAATCAACGACCTCGATAATAACCCTTATAAGGGACAAGACCATAAATACATTGACTGTTATACGACTGTTTAATGAACTCGGTCAACTTCTGTCAGTTGGGCTTCCAGCAACTGGTGCCGGAGCCAACTCCTCAGATTTCACATATTCAAGTCTTCAGAAATTACAGCTCTGAAATCCTGCTCCTACAAATTTCAGCCAATTTACGAACACGTCGATTTTTTAATGGGGGTGGCGGTCCCCCTTCGTGGGACCCACGAGGACGTAACCTCGTCTACGACGGCGTTACCTCCCCATCTAACACCCTCCAAAATTTTTCAGCCCTGATACGATAATCCTAACCCCATGTGTATATATGACTCAGAAACTTGGATGCGCAGAAGAAACAGCGGTGGAAATAATAACAAAAATAATAATAATAATAATAAATAATAAAAAAATATAATAAATAATAAATACTCTTACAATAATAATAATAATAATAATAATGATATAGTACCATAAATCATAATAATAAAAGAACTCCCACGACGCGATGGAGTCGTCGGAATCGGTGCGCTACGGCAGGTGCCGCGCTGCGCGGTGCCGCGGTGCGGCGCCCGTGCGGCTCGCGCGGGTTGGGGGGTGGAGCATGGGCGGAGCCGGAATGCCGGCCGGAGTCGACATCCCGGGCCGGACTGCGCCACAACTCGCCGCGACCGGAGCTTGAGTCGATGGCTAGGGATGCGAACCAAAGACAGACACAAAAAGTCCCTCCGAAGGAGACTGAATCGGATTCGAACGCAAAACAAGGCGGTGACGGTGGAGCGCTGAAGTGACGAAGGAGACGCAGAAGGGGTATTAAAAACAACTCAGAAAAGTCGGTTTTCCTCGGAAAACACTTCTTCGAATGTAATAATAAAATAATAATAAATATATAAATATCAATAATATAATATAATATGGTAAGAGTGTGTCGACGTTATAGTGGCCGCGCCGCTGACGTAACTCTCGCTGCGCGAACGATTACGTCATCAAAAAAACGCTCGAACCTAACTCTCGTTAGGCACTTAAACCTCATCCACTCAAACCTCAAGCAACAAAGGCAGTAAGCCCGCAATATCAGGTGTCCCACCCTCGGGGTGACCACCCTCTATATACATCCTACAGACTTGAATTTTACACGGATTCGTCCTAATCCCATATATATATAGATTATATTCCAAGTTTAAAGCAAATATCTCTTATACTTTTTGAGAAAAAGCTGGTCGAGCTCAAACTGGAGTTGGACGCACTAAAACCTGCAGGGAAAGATGGTAAGAGAAAAAAGAAAAGAACTAGAGAGACACTATTAAGAGAAAAGCTGAAATTTTAAGCAGGACTATTTAAAGACAGTTCTAAAAGGTTTTTTGTCTGAGGAGATGCTCTGCGTGTGTTGAGGCCAGAAAATTAATTTAGAAATACAAATAAAATCTTGGTCAAAACAACATCATATATTCATAAAACAATAGTTTGAATCAAAAATTTCCAAATTAAAATCAAATTAATATAAAATATAATAATATTTTAACGAAGCTAAGAGGAGAAGCAACAAAATTTTAATCCAGGTCTTTTGTAAATAGAGAGATCATTTATGAAAAATAGAAAAAAAATAAATCATTTTCCGAAATTATTTAGCTGAGGAGCGGCAAAATTATCTCATTATTTCTTTTGGACACAAATGAAGAATAACATAATTATGGACTTAAAAATTAAGAAGCTGTTGTAAGTAATTTTCTGGTCTAGTTGTGGAGATTTCGACGCAGTTAGCGAATAATGAAGATTATCTTCGCATGGCTATTGAGGCTGGGAACCCTCTTCTGCCATTTCACACTTCCCATGAACGGTCGCAGGAGTATTACAAATACATACATCTGGCGAACGACAACCACCCTGCATCCATGCGGGACACGGTGTTTAGGATAATAAAAATAATATAATAAATATATATATATATAATATAATATATATATATATATATATATATATATATATATATATATATATATATATATATATATATATATATATATATTATATATATATATATATATATATATATATATATATATATATATTATAATTCTCATACGAACTTACCCTTCGTTTTATAAGGTCAATTTCAGTTTTCCTTGCTTTTTGACTGCAGGTGATTCAAAATATTTCATTGCTGACTTCTGTGCTGAGATCTCGATGATTTGACAGTAAAAGCAAGACCTGTAATGTGATCCTCTCCAACACTATTCCGTAAAAACGTTTTCAAAGACGCCTTAATGTCGAAAAGGTTATTTCTACTGTTGTGCGTTGGATACAGGCAATACTGCTCTAGGATATTCAGGAGAGTAGCAATGTTAGGCAACCAGAACTCTTGTCACACTTAGCCACAGCATCGAAGTTTTTGGTTTTTCATTTTCTAGCAGCCATTTTACGCTGCCAGAGACACCACTCTCCTTTTAAGTGTATCCTCGTGAGGGTCTGGAAGGTCGTCTTTAAAAAGAGGATGCTTTTCAATATGCCTTTAAGGTACATTGCACTTTCTGGTAAAATATAGTGAAGTGAAATGATAGTGGTTAATGCGAGAGAAATCGATCAGTCAACGTAAAAATCAGATCAGCAATAAACGGAATAAAAACTGAGATGCGTTAATATGCTTCGGGATCTGATGTAGGCACATTACAGACGATGTTTCTGGAACTTCGTAGTCTTGAATTGTTATTTCAATAACCTACAGCTGTCGCATACATTTTTAACTTGTGTGAATATGGTTTTAAAACTCTGTGGTCTGCATTTTGTCTATTTTTTCGAGAAGTTGAATATGCCTTTCACTAAGTTTATTGCACTGACAATTTCCAAATGGACACTCTGTAAACCTGTTTGACAAGGTGTAAGGTTTATTCCAAGAATTTACTTAAAACGAATAATGTTATTATAAAATCAAATTACGATTGAATTTAAACAACCGAAGTATGCTTTTCTGTATAATTCACTAGGCCTTCTTTTATTGTCTTCCAATGCGCAAGTACTGGCTCAAGAGTCTCTTTAAAAAGTAAAACCGCTTCATGCCGTTACACCATCTCGTCTCGGACATCTTTTTGATCCTCTTGTTATTTTGGGTTACTAGAAAACTCTTTTATTTTATCTTCCGAGAAGTTTCGTGCGCTTCGGACTCGATGCGAAAAAAAGTGCATATCTTCAGCGATGAATCCTAAAGAGCGTTTTTGAGAGTTGCCTGATTTTTATAAGAAAGAGTCTGAGAGACACTAGATTTTAAACACGATGTCTACACAATGTGTATAGAGCTTTAGGATATCATTCCGAATAACAGATTACACTCCTCGGAATTCGCCTCTCATGGAGAGGCTCCATCATATTCTTGCTTAAATTTTCGAGTAGTTTTAAACCAAGATAGCCCAGTCTCTCCAAAATTACATATTTAGCCAAACGCTTCGAGATATCATAAAACGGGACACAAAGATAAAAATCCTCTCTAAGTAAAAAGGAGTACAACTCCATCACCACCATCGCGTACCTACACAAAGTGAAAACTGTTTATGTTTGGGAAATATCCGTTGTTTCATCAGCTAATCCAAAAATTTGTTTTTATTAACCTCTTCCACTATTTCCTTTGTATACGCTGACTAAATGACTGTATGATTTCAATTCGTATCAATCGGAGCTCAGTCTACATTGAATTTTGGACATAGAAGTAAGTGGTTTTCAAACCTGGTCATCCTCATTTAAACTCGAAACCTAAGAGGCTTCTCTAAAATTTTCCCGTCATTTTCAGCTGACAGTGATAATTCAATACGTCCAGAGTCACTTGACCCCCTTAATTAATGCAAAACCTTGCTGGCCACATAAACGTATAATTTCAATTATTTGTATAAACGTTTTTTCTCTAATTTTCCTTCACATTTTTTTATTTTGGGTGTCCAGTTGTTTGTCTATGCTTTCGATATTTTTCTGATAAATTTCAATATTAATATATATATATATTATTATATATATATATATATTATATATATATATATATTATATATATATATATCATATATATATATATATATATATATATAATATATATATATAATATATATATATATGTTTGTAGTTTGTTTTCCGCTGAAAAAATTTCACTGTCGAAAATTTCGGGGGGGGGGGGCTACAGCCCCCTCAGCCCCCCCTGGCTACGCCCCTGTGTATAATAGAACCATCTTGGAGGTGAGCCTAACTTTCTTGACCTTTTCTTAATTTCATATCCTTTTTTATTAATCTGTCAAACTCTTTTCACCTATGGGTTTCCCAATCACCTTTTTATTAATGTAATGAGGAAACGTTTTAGGTACTTTAGTACAACAAACTAGTCGCACTTGCGGTTGTATTACTTTTTAATTTCCTTGAAATGAATTATTGCTTCGGTGGGAGGGGTCACTCGGGGTGTGTAGAACACATAAACGGTGTGATTTTTTTTTATCACATGGAGGCGTACATTTCAAATTCTATCTCTTCAGCTAAAACTAATAAACTTTGCTTAATTCTGCTTGTTCCCATGCTATTCCCCTCAGGAATTAATTAATTTCTAATTATAGTTGCATTCAAACTCCAGAAACATGTAACTTATGTTACATCCCAGTAATTACGCAAAATTTATTCTCCGTAACTCTACAAACCTTTTCCTCCGTAGAAAATGCAATGATCTTTCTAGTTCTTCCTTCATTCACCCTTTCTGCTATTTTGTAAGAAATGCCAACTCCACCATTGCTTTTTCTTCTTTCCTCCTCCCTCTAGAATCCTCCAACTTCACAACTGCCGATTTTGCCTTCTGATAAAGCTGAAATCTTCGCTCAAACATTGATCCTAATACTACTTTAGATAATTACGAATTTATTTATCCTTCTCCCCCCCCCCCCTCCAGATTGATTATGGCAAACATTATATTTTCTCCTAATGGGGAGGTTTCTATTTTCAGGCTTTCATAATGAAATTTGATGGAAAAATCTCATAGACTTAAATTTGAACAAAACTTTCTTAATTTGAATTTAATCACCATAAAATGAAAAGTAGGATGCAGCTTTTTCCGAGCTCTAAAATGTTGATTTATAATGTTTTTCTCAGTCTGTTATTGGTTTGATTTGGATTTTTACTTGAGGAAATAAAATGTTCCCAACATTTTTGAGCGGCGGACAAAAAAACCTTAGTCAAACTGACTTGAAGCCTAAAAAATGCAAGGAGGGACATATTATTATCTAAAAAGTCATTGTAAGAAATTTTGATATAGGTAGCAATTCAGAACAGTACCGATTTTCCCAGGGGTAGGGATTTTTGTTGTTTTTTGATTTGTCAAATATTTTTTTTTTCATCCGATCAATATGAA
>JABUQX010056648.1:0-32500 GCA_015478945.1 Trachelipus rathkii
AGAGACAAACGATTTCCACAGAAGATTGAATCAGCATGGGGATGATTTAATCAAAGATTCTAAAAATTCAGCTCTAACTTTTCATCGTGCAGTTACTAGCCATAAAATTAACTTACAGGATGCTTCTCCTTTGAAATATTGCAATCATGTTAAAAAAAGAAAAATAATAGAATCGGTGTTCATTTATAATACAGATAATTTTAACAAGATTCCAGGTGAGATAAAGTTGGATAAGATTCAGAACTCCTTTCTGCTTGCTTCAAACCTCTTAAAGGATATCAAGAAAAAAGATTCATAGGACCACCAACTCAGAATCAACATTAGTTTTATTTCTTCTTTTTTTTTTTTTTTTTTTTTTTTTTTTTTTTTTTTTTTTCTGTAATGTATTTCATTTCTTGTCAACTTAAAATTCTGAAAGAGGCCTTTATAATGTATTAGGCGAAACGTAAATTTTTATATAAGTTTATCTGTGTAAATATTTTAATGTGTATATAATAAAGATTTTATTGTGTCTTAGGGAATATATTCACACATATATATATATATATATATATATATATATATATATATATATATATATATATATAATGTATATATATTATATATATATATATATATATATATATATATTATATATATAATATATATATATATATATATATAATATATTATATACTATATATATATATATAAATATATATAAATATTTATATATAATATATATATATATATATATATAATATGATATATATAGTATATATAGGTCAGCCTCTAGAAGAGCCACAATCATATCTCAAAAACAACTACAACAGCTACCAGGGAAAGGAATATCATTGCTGGAATGCTGGTCCAATTTAGTGCGGAAAATGTATATACCTTGGACTATTACAGAAAAAAATATAAAATATACTAACGAATACAAGAATATCCAATTATATCTATAATCAGAAGATCTCTCCATGTGCCAGGGTCTCCTGCCGCTTACCAAAATACCACACATAGATTCCAGCCAGCTTATACATCACAGCTTAAAATACACCTATTATTGTGAAATCCTACTTCATCTCCAGTGCCATAATTTTCCACTTGGAATTACGAGAAAATCATAATGTCACATACAAATAAAAAAACATATTAAATATTAACATTTTTCTATCTATGTTTTAATTATATACCCTCTATATTTATCGTTAACATATGACTTTACGAGATGGGCAATAACTTTACGTGACCTCTTATATTATACTCTGTGTTCTTATTTCCTTTGTTAACATATCAAATTAGTCTTAACTCTTAATATCTTTTTTTTCAATCACTTCGTCAGTGCTTTGTTCTTTTTCCTTAAACATAAAGAGATTATTTTCCCAACAGTCTTATGACCGACACTCCACTCGAACGTAATTGGTCAAGGAATCGTCGGTATACTTTCTGTGTCTACTTTCTCGGCCCTCTCGAGGAACCCATAAGGGTCTCACATGCGTCATATGGACTAAAATTCAACCACGCCACATTACCGCGGATCAGCAGGAGTTCCTCCGGAATAGCTCACAGCAGCCCTCCTGTTTGGAGTATCTTAGGCGTGTCCAAGCAGCTGGTCCTTAGTCCGCTCCTCTCCACTATCTCCCCTAACACGGACGATTTAATGGTGTCTAGGCAGAAACCGTCCCCTCTCCCCTCGTAGTGTTCTCACTGTCGGCTCTCTCTCCCTTACGTGAGCAGCTCCTCCTCAAGCAAAATCCGATCTCCGCTCTCCATATTCCTCGGATATCCACAATAATTTATTTACCCTTAAAAATTATTTAAACTCAGTACTACTACTTGATTCCATGTTCTGCTCACCATCTCACACATGCACCTCACTTCCCCACACCCTCGCCCCGCCCCTAGAAATATAGCCAATTCTTTGTTTAATTTTTCTTATTTTTTTCACTTAATCTTTACACTTTTTCCGAACCAACATTTATTAACCAAGGATTCCATAATCAATTATATCTGTTATTTTCATCATTTGCTGGTACCTTTTTTTTAGTTCGTATCACTTTTTCAGACTTCTTCTTCTCCTTCCTTTTTTTTTTATCATTCTTTTTTGATTTCTTTTTGTTTCTTTTTTTCTATTTTTTTACAGTTTTATCTCTCTCCGGTTAACATATTGCCAACGCGATATCCTCCCTCTGACAAAATGTATTCTCTTTCTTTTCCTTCAGAGGTTTTCAGCCATGTAGTCACAGATGATTTGACGATCTGGAAAATTGTGGGTCATCCCTCGTGCTACTTATGAGGCTGGCCATATTTATATTATTATATATATTATAATAATAGTTAGGGCACCCTCTACACTCATACCTACATTATATTTCTATCTCCATATCTAATATTTATTCATAACTATACTCTAATTATTTCTGGCTTATATATGATATTATAATTACTACACTATTTTCTTTAATATTTACATTTATTACTTTTATATACAATATACAAAGTCTACAATTAATAAATTAATTAATACATAAATATTGAATATATATTAATACCTAAATGTTATAGAGTAATACTAATAACACAAAACCTATTTCTATATGTTACTTCCACATTCCAGCTTATAATTTTAATACCTAATATACCTCTAAATGCTCATAACTCAATTGTAACTAATACCATCATATTTTTATATTTATTTATATCAAAGAAGTTTGATCATATTATCGTATTAATATAATAATTATTTAACTTTATATTGTATTCCTAATTATTAAGAAGAATAGTATATCCTTAACCACCTATATAACTACCATATATCACTATACTAAACTATGCTACATACTAATGTTATTAAACGACTATTTACTATACTACTATTATAATACTCTACTATTATATTTCAATACGCCTGTTATATATGTCAAATATATATATATATATAATAATAAATAATACCTTAATAAAAATACCAAATTTTTATCTTCTATATCTTCCCTTCATTTTACTCTAATCTAATTTAAGTATTATTTCTTCAATGTAAAGTAATTATATTAGATCCACATATTCCTTCTATAACCACATTCCATATATAAGGAATCGAATATCTTTAGTTTCATATCACCAATATTACTATAATTATAATATAAGTCTCATATCAGTCTAACTCGATTACGTCACTCACTTCACGCACATTGTATATAGGAGTTTATATATTAGTATATAAGGTGATTGTAAAATCTATTTAGGTATTATGGATTTTGCAACAGGCGTTATGATTAGAGTTAATAGGGAACGCGTTTATGGCGGTTTATGGAGAGGTTATAGTAGTTCCAAGGGATTGGGGAGGGCGCGGTAATAGTACCCTGTATAAGGGTAAGGGAGGAAAAGGGGAACTGTAGGAAATATATAGGGGAATAAGTTATTGAGTGTTGTAGGAAGGTATATGCTGGTATTTGGTTCGAAAAGAGTGGCGTCAGGTGACTGAGGGACTGATTGGTGAAAGAACAAGGTGCAGTGCGTTTAGGATGGTAGAGGATGTGGGATCAAATCTTTACATTGAAATCAATGATTGAGAAAAATGAGGGAGGAGAAAAAGAAGCATAAATTATATTTAGGTTTTTATGGGATTTCAACAGGCGTATATGATAGAGTTAATAGGGAAGCCTTATGGGCAGTATTAGTGATATATGGGTGTTGGTGGTAGGCTTCTGAATGGAATCAAAGTATGTATGACGATATGGAAGCGTGTGTAAGAAAAATGGTGTCAAGTGGTGATTGTTTCAGGATAATAGCGGAGTTGAGACAGGGTGTGTGTTTGTCTCCTTTGGTTTATTCAACTGGTATATGGATGGGGTTATGAAAGAATTTCGAGGTGGGGATGCAGGAAATGGTGTAGAATGATGGAGAATGGAGAGGGTGCCGAGGGTGCCCTACCTAATGTATGCGGATGATTTGGTTCTGTGTGGCGGAGTCTGAAGAGAGTTTGAGAGGATTGGTGGAGAGATTTTTGGCAGGGTATGTAAAGGAGGGGTTTGAAAGTAAACGTAGATTAAGAAGTAAGGTTATGGTTGTGAGTGAGGACAGTCCTCAGATGTGAAGTTTATGTTAGATGAAGCAGCTGGAGCAAGTGTCTGAGTTTAAATATTTAGGGGTTGTGTTGGACGAGAAGGGAACGGATGATGGGCAGAGTTTGTAGTAGGAAAGTTGGTGAATTGGCAGGAAGGTGGCTGGTGCAATAAATCGTTGAGGAATGTAAAGGGGACTAAGTCTTGAAGTGCGCTAGGATTTTGCATGAGGGTATGTTGTTACCTTGTGTTATTGTATGGTAGTGAGGCCTATGGTCTGGAAATAAGAAGTATAGATCTAAAGGTCAATGTGTTCAGATGGACCAATCTTTAGGGGCAGGGCTAGGTGTTGAAAAGAATTATAAAGTGAGGATGAACGTATTAGAGAGTGGTGTGGTGTTGAAGAAACGGGGTAAAATGAGAGAATTAAATGAAAGTATGTCTGAGATCGGTTTTGTTCATGTGGAAAGGATGAATGAAAGTCGGTTGGTTAAGGGATGTATAGTGGAGAGTGTGTGGGAACCGACCGGCTGGGCGAGGACCGAAGAGAAAGTGGATTGAGTCGGTTATGAACGATTGTCTGAAGGAGAGAAAATGTAGAGTTTGGCAGAGGCGAGAATAAAAGGTGCATTGATAGGAGAGAATGGCGGGGTTTTTGTATGGGGCATGGTTGTGGCCCCACCTGGGCCAGGGGATTAACCCTTACATTGACGATTTACCATAGGGGGTCCGTCGCGGTCCTATGAAGCTCTAGGGTGGATTTTTTGTCTGTGACGAGCTCTCGCTAATTAATGGTACAGGGGGTAAGGCTGGGCTTTCTTTTCGACGTTTGTCATGTTCTCCTACTGCTTTTCTTTTCCCGATGCTTGTACAGCACCTTTACCCCCAATCTTGGGGAAAGAGGAGTGTTGAAGAAGAAGAAAGAATTATATATATATATATATATATATATATATATATATTATAATATATATATATAGTATATTATTATATATATATATATATATAATATATATATATATATACTATATATATATATATTAATAATAATATATATATATATATATTATATATATATAATATATATATATATATATATAATATATATATATATATATATATTAACATATATTATATATATAATATATATATATATATATAATATATTATATTATATATAAATATATATATAATATATATATATATATATATATATATATATATAATATATTATATATAGTAATATATATATATATTATATTATATATATATATATATTCATTTATATATATAATTTTTCAATAAGAACTTACCATCGTCTTTATAAGGTCAATTTCAGTTTCCTTGCTTTTTGACTGAGGTGATTCAAAATATTTCATTGCTGGAACTTCTGTGCTAAGATCTCGATGATTTGGAAAGTAAAGTAAGACCTTAATGCCGATCCTCTCCAACACTATTCCAATACGTTTTCAGAGCCTTAATGTCGAAAAAAAATTCTTTCTACTGTTGCGGTGGTTGATACAGGCAATACTGCTAAGAAATTCAGGAGAGTAGCAATGTTAGGAACCTCCTCTTTGTCACAATTAGCCAAAGCACCGATCGCAGTGTTTGGTTTTTTCATTTCTAGCAGCCATTTACGCTGCTAGAGACACCACTCTCCTTTTTAGTGTATTCTCGTGAGGGGTCTGGAAGGGTCGTCTTTATAAAGAGGATGCTTTTTTTCAAGTGAAATGATAGTGGTTTCATGCGAGAGAAATCGATCAGTCAACGAAAAATCAGATCATCATAAACGAAATTAAAAAACTGAGAAGCGGTAAGTGATTCGGGATCTGATGTTAGGCACATTACCAACGATGTTTCTTGATACTTTCGTGTTCTTGGAATTGTTATTTCAATACTAAAGCTATCGCATACATTTTTAGCTTGTGCGAATATGGTTTTAAACTCTGGGTGTGTCTGCATTTGTCTATCTTTTTCGAGGAGGTTAAAATAATGTCTTTTCACTAGGTTTATTGCACTGACAATGTCCAAATGGACACGCTGTAACTGTTTTGACAAGGTGTAGGCTTATTTCCAAGAAATTTACTTAAAACGATTAATGTTATTATAAAATTCAAAATTTACTGACTGAATTTAACATTGAAGCAGCTTGTGATAATTCACCAGGCCAATTCTTTGTTATTTCTTCCAATGACGCAAGTATTGGCTCAAGATTCACTTTAAAAAGGAAAACACCGCTTATGCCGTTCACACCATCTGGTTTCTCACATCTTTTTGATCCTCTTGTATTTTGGTTTACTAGGAAAACTTTTTATTTTATCTTCCAGAAGTTTTTGTGCGCTGCGTTTCGGACTCGATCGAAAAAAAAGTGGGCATATTTCAGAGATGAATCTAAGACGTTCGAATTGCCTTGAATTTTAGAAGAGTCGAGAGACAAGATTTAAACAATTTCCGAATAACAGATTACACTTCCTCGGGAATTCCTGCATTCTCATGGAAGAGGCTCCATCATATTTTTGGCCTCTTAAATTTCGAGTTTTAAACCAAGATAGCCGAGTTTCTCCAAAATTACTTTTGCCAATGCTTTCCCTGAGATATCAAAATTAAACCCAGGGAAAAAATGATTAAAAAATCCTCTCTTAAAGTAAAAGGAGTTTCACCTCCATCACCACCAATCGCAGTACCTTACACAAAGTTAAAACTGTTCTGTTTGGGAAAATCCGTTGTTTCATCAGCTAATCCTGAAAAAAATTTGTTTTTATTAATTCTTCCACTATTTTCCTTTGTAAAGGCTGACTAAATGACTGTATGATTTCATTCTGTATCCTCGGACTCGTATTACATTGAATTTTTGGACGATAGAAGTAAGTGGTTCTTCAAAATCTGGTTCACCTCCATTTGCTCGAAACCTAGGAAGGCTTCTAAAATTCACATGGGAGCCGTGTGAGTGATAATTCAATACGTCCAGAGTCACTTCGAGCCCCTTTAATGCAAGACCTGCTGGCCACATAAACGTACAGTTTCATTATTCGTACAAGTTTTTCTCTATTTAATACACATTATTTTATCTTATTTTAAAGTGGCTCAAGTTTGTTTGTTTTTATGACTTTCGATTTATTTATTTTATCTTGATTAATAAGAGCTTCAATATTAATAATTATCTATATATATATATTTAATTATTATAGTATTAGATTATTATTATACTATAATGGGCGGCCAGCTTCCATAGCTAGGGGGGGGCAGTACTTAAAATTTTTATAGAGACTTATTATATATTATATTAATTAATAATAATTAATATATATATATATATAATATATATTAATATATATATTATAATATTATAATAATATATATATATATAATTAATATATATAATAATATATATAGTATATAATACTCTCCTCATATATATATATATATTATATATATATATTATATATATATATATATTATATATATAATATATATTTATATTTTATATTATATTTAATATATATAATAATATTGTTATTTGTAATATATTAATTTATTTTATTATATTTATAAAATTTATATATTATTTATTTAATATTATTTTTTATAAATTTAAATTTTACATGCATTATATTTCCGTTTTAGACGTTTCTTCTCAAACGTCTCTTCTAGTAGGTTGAAATTACCTAAAACTTCAGTTTTTAGTATTTGTATCAAATCATAGGTAAAAGGCTGTGATCAATAATTAAAATACATTTCGTGTCAGATTCGTAATTATTATCTTATTAATATTGATATTAATATTAGTTATTATCATTATAATTAATATTATTATATTAGAAACTCATAATATTAAAATAATTATTAATAATTATAATTATATATAATACAAGTTATTCATAATTAAATATAAAAATCAATAATTAATAATAATTAAAATATATCAATATATAGTGAATGATATAATTATTAAATGTTATATTAGTGTCTAGTCTACTTATTTACATATCTTTATAATTTATATCTATATTTTTTTTATGGGTTGTGCTATATATATATAGCAAGTAATCAGAACTATATCATAATATTTATTTATTTGTCAACACAATTTTTTTATTCCACGATGAATTAAAAACAACTTATTTTAATATAAAATGATTTACTTTCTAAATATATATTAAATAATGATATAATCTGTATAATATTATATTAATCATAATTAATAAATGATTAATAAATAAATCTTCATTAATTAAATTGATTAATTCTCATTTATTTAGTATTAATCACTATATAAAAAGAATATTATCACTTATATACGAAAAGGCTAATCAAAATAATATTATGGCTTTAGAATAGATATAATATAACTCAACAAAAATGTTATTGACTCTTATTGTACCATTCGAGGCAAAGGTTACACAGAGGTTCTAAGAGCGACAAAACACGTTTAAAGAATCAGTGGTGCCTCGTTAAACAGTTGTTAAAAAGTTCTTTATTGCGTAATAAAATACTTGATAATAAGATAAGTATATATTATTGTGATATTATATGTGAACCACTAAAAAAAGGATAGGAAGATTCTATAATAATGACTTACTTGAGTAGTCAGAAGTAATGGCGAAATATGTATACGTGATATTTAGTGGTATCACTATAATAAGGAAGCTCCATAAGATATTTTATATAAGGGTGCCACTGTAGAGAGGATCATATATGGTAACTCACTTAAATAATGGTGAAAGGTAGAAAGAGAATAATACTAGTTAGTATATAATATATTAGCCTCTCCATCTCCGAATAACTAGTGGTGAGCGATCTAACGTAGAAGGATTAAGTAGTGTATTATATTATTTCTGGACGTATAATGTCATCGTTCATAATTACAACGCGATGTGGAACGAGTATTGAAGATGGATCAAGAACTATAGGTAATAGGTTGTCTAGTCGGATAATTACGGTTCTAGGATATTTACGGATGTGATAGGTGAATCAATAGGTAAATCATATATATTGTGCTTCGGCAGGCAGGAGGCGATTGATTTATGAGTCCCTAGCGTGGGGAGCGCTGAAGTAGCTGGCTTTAAGGAGATGAACAGTTGAAGGCGGGTAAGGGCTTGGACAGAACATTTGACCTATCCATTTTCTTGGTTATTACTCTTGGACCGTGTTAGGAATTCTTAATGCGCCTAGAGGCAAGATTCCTCTGGAGAGCTCTGGGAGAACGAGTTTTGAGGCCAATTGGAAGAAGATGGTAGTTCTACTGCAAGGCGAAAACCCTACTGAGAGTGTTACCGAGGACAGGGTGAGCGGTGCGGAGGAGAAACAATTTTGCCTGTAAAAGGCTGGATGTTTGCTGAGGCATTAGATTGCTTCGAGGTTATTTGGCATGTCTTTGTCCGAGGGGCAGGGTAAGAGGAGGAAGTAGATTGGCTTTGGTTGCCGCGCAGAACTGATCGCAGAAGGTGGGAGCGCGGCGAGAAAGTGAGGCTGGATACGCATAAGTACGTTGTGGGATCATTAGTTTACTAGATATATATTAGTATAAGCCGGTTATATTATTTCTATATCAACGTGAATAATATATTTTACTTGGCTTTTACTATTTCACCCTTTCTGTGTAAATATTATAATGGATAAAGAACTTTCTCTCAGGATTAAGCTAGCTATTTTAAATACAAGGTATATAAGGTCCTCGTCGTTAAACGGCTTATGCAACGGATATCGGGTGTGAGTTATGTACCGATACTATTATATATATTTTATTAATTATAATAAACACATGAAGGAGTCAATTCTATCAATATACCGCAGGCATTTATGTAGGTTATCGAGCACGGGAGTAGTTGTTACTCAGGGGAGGGTGTCAACACCCGATTTTTATAAAATTCACAGGGGGTGACGTGGCATAAAGATACTTTCGAAGACTATCCAATTAAGTCACTCTCGAAGAGATACATTAGCGTGCAAAAACAAAAACTGCAGGATACGGTTCGTTTGTATAGAGATTCGATAGTAATATATTGTTGGAGAGTGAGAAGTATAGCCTCACGATATGGGTTAATTAGATTGTTAAAATACTCTGCGTATTGAGGAGCCATAGACTTGTAGTCTCTTCAGATGAGACAGAGCCATGTTTAATTGTGCAAGCACATTCGTAGAAATTGGTTACTCTTCGAATCAAGTGGACGAATGTAACCTGATTAGTGTTTAATTTTGCAAGAGCTCGACGCACGATAGAGGGTACAAGAGAGAGCAGACGTTTCGGACCAAATTTGCTACTCTCAGGAGATTTTAATTAAACTAATATTTTTTACTTGTTCCTATTGAGGCAAAGAGATAAGTAACTTTTATAGTACTATGCCTCGATGTTTAGAAAACCTCTCTTAATGATAGGCCTTTGGAGCTTTAGTAGGAGTGTAATGATAGCTGCAATAGAGCGAAGTGGACGCTTTAGAAGCCGATTATAAAATGTTCAATTAATGTACCTATCCAAAGGTGAGACTCATAATTTATCATTATATACTTAACCTAGGTTTGTGGTACATCAGTCTGATCAGGGTGAGTTGATCACATAATAACTTACTGGCTCTATCAGTTTTGTACAGTGATAATAGGCTCATTATATATATACTGAATGTGACTAATTATTGTACTCCAGCTGTGGTAATAAGTATTCTACAGTAAGGATATTTAAATTGGTCATTATCTACTACCATTCGATGATTGTATTACTTACTGTACTTATGCACTATAGTTTAAAATATGTGTTGTTACACAACTATTCATTAGTATATTAGAGTTGGTTTAATAAGGGCGATACTAAATCCAATGTGCACTACTGGTCAAAACGTTTCAAGTGAGGAAGATATAATAATTGATCTGAAGATTATTTGTGCGACTCAGTGATGTGCCTGTTGCACTTTAGATTTTGCAGTTTGAGTAACACTATTATGCGTTGTATTCACATACTGTATTTAATAACAATTCATTTAGTAAGTGTAGACTAGGCCAGTGACTAGAATGTATTATACCATAATTTGATACTTTAGTACTAAATCGATTTTTTTAATCCCCTGGGTTAGCGACACGTTGGCTATTGTTGCACTATGGGATGGTTTGTGGAACTACTTTACCTGGTGCTGACCGCGATAGGGGGGGGGGTCGAGGTAAGGTCCCTCACTCGCGTAGGTGTGTCGGAAGAGATTACGCGATACAGACGCCATTCAGCACATACCTGTGTTGTCGTGTATAGACGGACCAAAATATTATCCTCGTTGACAGGGTTATTCGTGAATGTCGTATAAGAAAGAAGGCAAGAGTTCGGGAGAATATTTTTATCCTATCGATTGTTTGCTATATGCATTCGCTGAATGTGCCAATAATTAAGTATTCTGATATTCTATATTACAACTCGTTAATGGGATAAAGAGTACACCACGGGAGTAATATCCAACACAAGATGCAAAGGAGTCTGGGTCTGTGATATTCCTGACTTGAGTGGACGACGGGAGGACTTTCATCCGCCCCTTCTGTCCCCCATGGACGGCTCCAGGCCCGCTATAAGAAGAAGCAATTCTAGCTCAGGAATTAGTTAATGTTTCTATTTCTCCTTATTATATATGGCGGATTAAATACTCAGTTGTATATTGGGCAATTAGAATTCTAAGGTGACTGCGCTTTCACTAGATTAGGGACTGTTTTTTACACTAATTGATGGTAAGCTATGATAATGGATGTATAGTGATGAGGTTTAAATAATGGATATCTACCTCACCCGTTACAACATGGTTAATAATTCCCGTACACTTCTATGAAATAAAGTATAACGGAAGTTTGCTTAATAGCTAAATAATATTGCATAGAGAAGTTCCCTCATAATAATGCGCTGTATATATACGTTATGATTTCAGGCTAGTTATGAGAAATCTTATTTTAGAATAAAGAAGCTATATGTGACGCCATATTCCGTTATTACAATAAATTTATTTGATTTAGTAGTGCACAGCTCTCAGCTGCTGAAAGTCTGATAAATGACGTTTCTGTGTTGATTCTATGATAGTTACGAGGAGCAATATGTGCAGTTTTTTAGAGAATAGGAAATTTAATATAAGTTACTATTAAGCACGGTTAATTCGGTCAAGGGCTTTTTTACACTCTTGGGTTTTTTGGTCAATTATAGTTGGTGTGTGTGATAGGGAACTTTATTATTATGTATTTTTGCTATTCTGCTCTGCTGCTGTATTCATGCAATACATAGTGACAGAGCGATAAGCAGCTATGAGGAGACCTTTACGTGGCCCACTATAACAAAATTATTTGGGAGTTTTTAATGACTTAATATTAATGTGGTTTGCGAGCGCTCGCGAAGCGGAAGGACGAATTTTCGCAGCGGACGGATGAAACGATGGTAGAAGTTTACACATCCCTAAAATACGACGTTAGATTCGACTGTTGTTTTACTGGATATCGGAGCGAAACACTGCTTTTCAATCTTGTGCCAACCCTATCTTTCGGCTAATTATATGTCTTCAATTCTTTTACGTAATCGCGCTCAAAGTCGCTGGATGACGTTTTTTTATTTACAACAATTCGGCCAGGAGATTGTATGTCCAGAAAAAAGTTAGGGATGAGAGTGATCCCAGCGCCTCTGAGTTTCAACAACAATTGTGTATACCTAGCGAGATATTGCACATAAGACTAAAATTCAACTTATATAAGTTTCTGTAGTATAAAATAACTTGTCCTGAAGAATTGTTATATTAAATGATTATGTCTTTACATTCCTTGAGAGCACTTTGAGCAATTCTCAATATTTTATAAAGTCGATCTATGTAGGCGTTGATAAAAATCGAAAGGTAAATCCGCTGTAATTTACTATAGTAAGTCTAAAAAGAACGACTTAGGTAATATAGTATTGAATCTATATAGCTATTTCGTAAACTACGAATGGTGACGTTTACGATAAGGAAATATTATTCTGATTAAAAGGTCCGTAATAGAGGAATTATGATAATGCAGTCTGTTATGAATGTCGTTCGGAATTGAGAGCGGGTGTCGGCATTCGTTGTGTAATAAAAAATAATCTCAGGGAGCTAATTAAACGCTCTTACTATATTATATTGACTCGAAAAATGAAGGAGAATAAAATAAACCCAGCAGTAGAGTGGTGGGGATCGTCGTGATTAAGAATCACTAAAGTTATATGACGCCGCGCTTCTCATAAGTTTTAGCTCTCCGTTCTGCGCGTCGAGCTGAGTTGCAATTTTTTCTAGGTCAGCTCAAAAAGTAAATAGTCACACAGAATATGTGTCAAAATCACAGGCGGTAAATCTTCCATTTGGTTTGATTGATACCATTACTTTGCTATAGGAAAAGAGTATAAGATGACGTAAATCGGACTTTTATAGAAAGGAAAAATCAGACCGAATAAGGGTATGCATTTAAGTCTCTCTTCTTAAGAAGTAGATAATCAGAATCGTCTTAATAGCTCTTAAGTGTGCCTGATAGTGTTGTCATATATCCTCGCGTGTGTGTCACAGAACGTTGCAGATGGTGTTCGAGAATGGAGGTCTGCCGGATATAAAAGTTATCAATGATGTTAGTGGGCCTATTGAACAAACATTATGTTTCAAGGAGGGAACTTGGAGGACTGGAGAGAGAAGCTCTCTGGAAAATCGGTACTTGTAGAATCTAAGTTCGTATTCAAAAAAATCTACTCTATGTTAGCTGTGTGTGAAGAATAGAATGGTATTTGGTAACTGAATGGAATTATCACATTAGAACAGCTTTTTCTCTTGTTATACCAACAAAAATAATCATGACAACTGAATAACTAGGGAGAACAGAGAAACCGTGGTGGAGTTGTCATAACGAATCAAATAGGGAGAGTTGTGAGATTCATCTTGATCATGATCAGAGAGGTAGTGTTTGAAAGATGGGCATCTGAAGGAAGTGCGCTCGCCTCGTTAATACTTTTTGTGGTAATGTCGACTTCAGTCGTAACTCGCTGACAATGCCCTATGGTTTTTTTTTATTATTTCTATAATATATATAACGTATTCTGAACTGTGAATGTGAGACGGTTTATAATCAACTGTGTGAGTTTTTTTTTTTAAGAGTTACCATAAGTGTTAATGGTTTCGGGGTGCCTTGAAGCTCCTCGGTCTTTGCATGCGACCGCTATATAGTAGAGAGCCTGATCAGTTCTGGAGCTATATATGAGATATATTCCCTGAGGATGGAACGTTATGTAGTGATATAACAGCTAGGAAGTAATAGATAGTCTACCCATATCTACAGATGATTAAGAATAGTTTAGGATGGAATCGTAGACACATAATGATATAAGTTAGGACGCTCTTTGAAACTCACACCTCGATGTGCTAGTATAATTTAATACGGTATAGTGGTTAGTTGGAAGTTTAATATTCTATCCTGAAATGTTACTATAGGTAGCTTTAAGACTAATGATCCGAGTATTTTGGTGTCTCCTGAATAACTAGTGTAATGTATATATTCTCATCCAAGATGTACCTCGGTCCCATGTAGTATGATGACAAGCAAAACGCTGCAACCTATCCACATTCTGTATAGATAGAAAAGAGTATTTTTACAGAAAGAAGAAGATGGTGACGATATCTAGATCGCGTGAGAAGTGGTAAGTTAATGTAAGCTTAAGTGATAGACTGACTCGATCAGATTAATACTAGATATCTCTTCGTTGTGCCATTTAGTTATTGTTCATTTTTTGGAAGATATGTCTCTCACAAAAGTGAATTAGTTGACACTGGTAATGTATAAGTTTAGTGCTAATATAGGTATGTGATTGTTCCCATTGTGTTTATTTGTGCAGGTAGTCGGGTATTTCTGGTTTGAATAACATATGCTTTTCCATAATTGGGAAATCCTGAGGCATATTAGGGACATTTTATCTTAGTATTCTAATTTGTCATTTTCGGAAATTTTTTGATTACGAGAAATACATATAAACTAACATATGGACATCCTATCCCAGTTTTCCTCAAGTGGGTATTTTGGGCTCGGATAAGGATAACAAACATAACTACATTTCATCATTTATTAAACAAATAATTTAAATAACATAATAATTTCATAAATAAATATTTCTTTTATTAATTTTTATATTTAGTTATCTTCAATAATAACATAACGTCCGAAGAGATCTACAGTATTAAAAATATAAGGATCGAAAGCTACACGTTCACTATAAAATACTCAATATCATATATATACCTATTGATATAATAGACCTATAAGTAAATACTTATTTATATAATTATTTCATTTTTTAAGGTAATTTAATATTAGATTATTATTAATAATTAGTATTTATACTAATAATATATACTATAATTAATATTATATATAATATATATTATAATATATATATATAGTATATATTATATATTCACAGAAATGTCCAAAAGATTATAAATATATTCTATATCATATTTAATATATAATATATATATATAATATAATACAATAGAAATAATATTTATAAAATATAAATAATTAAATATATTATTATATATATTATATATATATTAAATATATAATATATATATATATATATATATATATTTATCATATAAATATATATATATTAATTATATATATATTATATATATATTAATATAATATCAGAGTTATAAAAAGAAGAACGACAAAGACCATGGTATATAAAACTTAAAAATGATAACGTTTTCGCGTTTATTATCACAAACTATCCAATCATCAGCTAAATACCATAAATTAAAAATATATTACAAATTAAAAATTAATTAATTAATAAGTTATAAATAATATTAAAAATTAATATAATAATATAACAATAATAAAAATATATGAAAGACCTGAAAGGAAGAAATTAGAGAAAATCATAAGAGATCATAAACGAATAAAAATTATATTTCTACCATAATTTTAATAATAATAAAATAAATAATAATATATTAATTAAATAATAATAATAAATAAATTATAATTAAATTAATTAAATGAATAATGATACATAAATATATATATAATACTGATATATATAATAATAATAAATAGAACTAATAAAAATTAGTAAATAAAATATAACTATTTAAAAATAAAAATTATATTAAACTATATATACCTATATATTCAATCATCTAAATTGATATATAGTTTGACAGTCTGGGAAGATAGTTACAAAATTATATATGAGCTAAAAAACAACTGCTTATATACTTGAAAATTGGGTTTTTTTCATTAAGTATATTTTTAAAAATATGTATAATCATATATAATAATATATATATTATAACATATTATAAAAATAAATTAAATAGAGTAAATAATAAATAATATATACACACAGTAATTAATATAAATAAATACAGCGTTTTATATAAGTTAAATATATAAATAATATAAATTTAAAACCTAAAAATTAAAAACAAAATAATTTAATTGAGGAGACTCTTATATTGAGTTAAGTATTGCGGCTTTGTAACTAAATGTTAGTATAAAACTAGGATCATCTCTGAGAGAGATATTACCGTCGTTCAATATATATAACCCTGACCGCGAAGACACACCCTATATACTGAATACCTTAATCCTTTGAGATGTGATATGATGGCCTCTGAAGAGTGGGTTCACCTGATTGTATGCAGAGTTTTTCGGGTGAAGTTAATGGTCTGTTTGTATTCTATATGAAGTAGTATTATATATAACCACAGATTAGCTTTCAGTAAATTATCCTTCACATAAGTACTGCAGCTGTAAGCCAGATCTGGCTTAACATATGACTAGTGACTTTTGGTCAAGTTATATACCCACACTAACACAGAATATTATATAATAGTATAGATAATATATATATAATAACTAGAGGAACTACTATACAAATTACAGGCAGTTACAAAATACAATTATCCAAAGTACAATTCAAAATATAATAAAATTACATTAATAACAGCTATTGAATATAAACAAATTTTACATCCAAAATCTAATAAATCATGGATTAATGATACTGGAAAGTTCATTTAGAAATTGATATTTCAGAGCATGCAGCATGATAGTATGTGTTTATATCAGATATACACTCTACCGAGTTAGAAAGTGTCGCGACTGAACACTACACACAACACTTTCGCAATGTATAATAATAGGATACTATTTTAGAAGTAATACTAACTTATGGCAATGAATTATGAAATATTCTCATAAATATATATATAGACTAATCTTATGGCTGACTTATAGGTAGCGAAAAAGGTCTTCCAAAGAATTTGTTATCAAAGTCTATAAAATAAGTTGTTCTGTGAAATAAATTGAATTTTATTTTATCAAAATTTTTATAAAATTGGTACTTCTTGGATGTCCAGGATTGTAGCATACCTCACTCACATAGAATTTGTAAATAAAGTTTTGATTAATACTATCTAAAAAAATTCGCATGACAGTCCAGAATACTTGGCACTCAGAGGAAGGAAGCTGAAAATATTAACGTTACCAAGCAAAGTTGTGGTAGGCTTTCTATATATGTAAATAGAAGAAAAACCACCCACTGTACGGTGCACTCTGATAATTCATAAAAAATGGTACTAAATAATGAGTTTCTCTATTCTATCACCTTACTCACATAACTAAAACCTATATAATAAGGAGTAATATAGAGAACTTACTAAATTGCCTAATTTTATTATATGAGAATGTCAGAGTAGGAGCACCGTGATAATTAGTAGGGTGAGTTTATTCTACTACTCTACATCTATAGAAATAGCCTATCCACATATTACTATTGGCTTGGTACTAAATATTTTTCAGCTTCTTCCCTCTGATGCCAAAGTTGTTCTAGGAACTGTCATTGACCGAGATATATTTTAAGGAGCTTACAAACTTAATCAACATCTTATTGAGTAGTAAATTATTATCATAAAAGTATATAAATGATTCGAATTTATATTAACTACTGTTTATTGTTATTATATATATAATTATATATATAAAAATTCAAATTTAATATTTTACCAATATATATATATTTTATAGATTTGTTAACAAATTCTTGGAAGACCTTTTTCGCCTTAAACAGCCAGATGTGAATTCATCATTGCAAGTAGTTTATCTAAAAGTTCCTTCCTTCGGTCCCAACACTCCGAAGCTCGTAAAAACATTCAAATATCAATTTCTAAAGTTTTTCCATCTTATAAATTATTTTTATACTTGTCAATGATTTAAATGAATAGTTTTTTCAGAATGAAAAATATTTTACACCCGGTATTTGTAGGTCCTCAGTTATTTATTCCCTATTCTTGTGCGGACTGCCAAGCCCGTTATGTAGGCCCAGACTGGCTTACAGCTGCAGCTGAGGATTTCGAAACATCTTGGTCTTTCATATAGAACAAACAGACCATCTAACTTCACCCGAAAACTTGCCATCAGGACCCACTCTTCAGACAGAAATCATGACATCTCAAAGGATAGTTTCAGGGTGTTGTCTTCGGCGTTCTTGTGAAGAATGTACAAAAACGGATTCTCGAGAGCCTGTTTATACATAGTACAAAACCGCAACTTAACTCGATATCATTAAATAATAACTTATTTTTTGTTTTTAATTATATTATTAGGTATTTATTATATTTATATTTATTATTTTACTTTTGAGAGTGAGTTATATATATAAAATGGAAACCACACGATTAGCCTAGAAGAAGCCAAAAGCGGGCAGTTCTAAATTACTCCCATCCTACCACTTGGTTTATGTAATTGACCTGAGTCGTATCATTCACGTATTGGTGGATTAAGGTTTGCGTATCCTGTGCCCAAATTAATATTTATATTATTTTTTTCTGAGAGGAGTGTATCAATCCAGTGCACTGATGGTGGGATTGTGCCTCCGAGATGGGGCTGGTGCCGCGAATTCACATCGCAATTGTAGCTACTATAAGCAGTGTGACTTTTGTTAGCTTGATGTTGCACTATATTCGTTACCATTTCTTCATTATCTTCAGCCACCAGAACCTGTGTCCTCTCTTAACTACTTAAATCTAATAATTTCTACTTTGTTATGGAAATCATCTATATCTTTCCCTCTAAAGCGTTATTCATCGTCTTATTATTAATAAACACCTAAAATATATAATGTGAATATTTGTGTTGTTCTTGATCTAATCACATATTTTTTCACTACATTTCGGTTTGAATGCTCTCTCACTTGTGTGATTCTTACACTTATGTAGGCTGAAAAGTCGTATTCATACAAAGCTCACGTATTTTTGCTGGAAATCAAATTAATATGTTATTATGTTTTATTAATTCATTCTCGTATGTCTTTGAGATTTGTATGTAATTCTCCACTGTACTTTATCTACACTTAATTATTTGGCGTACTATATAAAAAGCAATCGTGCCAATCTGCTTTTAAAGATTACATTTATTTTATTTTTGTGTGATATTAATTTTTATTATTTATTATTATTTAAATTATTCTTCAAAATTTTACTTCATAATTATAATCACAAAGTTCTAACTGAATACTTTATAGTCAACTTTTACTGTCAACTACTCCTAATTTAATATGATATAAACTATCTCTTCTTCTATTTAACACCTTTCTTAGATATACTATCATATTCCTTGTGATTTTTCTTATAGATATTCTATTCACCATGTGTTGTGACCAATGCGCCTTGCGACTCTAAGGTCTTGATTATACTAGCTGCGAATATAAGAGGACACTCGACTCCCTAAAACACATTAAATTGTATTATATTCATAAAAGCATCTTCGTTCCGAGCAATTCGTGTGTATATCATTTATCTTGACAACACTAGGTATTCTCCTGAATAGAACAAGTCCATTCTGATGACGTTCATGAGGAGAGTATGAGCCCAACATATCCTAGATTATTTTTCATAATCATCTCTATAATCCTTTTCTTTAATTCTGTTACAGATTGACTAATAAACCCATATTACCACCTATATATTATATGGGTATCCTAACGACCAACTTCTTATCCCTTAGTATATCCTCTTCTTATATCTTCTCTTCAAAGTCTTCATCATAAGGCAAGTAAACGAGTATTATTATGAGACCTTACCTAGTTAGAGCCTAGGTAAAAATCTGTCGAGTGAGATTTAGCGGTCGTAAACTTCTTTGGATTTACCATGGAATAGACTACTAACTTTCGGGGGAAACGGAAAAAGAGAAGGAGGAGATCATCCCCTAGTGAACTCGAGTGCAGTACCGCATACCGGACCGAGTATTTTTACAAGATAGGTAGCTGCTCTGAGTCTGAAAGGTATGACATTCAACCGTATCTCATCTTAGGCTTATTAAATTCCCCTCTCGCTTCGCAATTAACCACTAATCCACTTGTGAATTATCAAGAAGCCCTGTAGAGTTTAATGAATCAAAACCTCGTTTGTTTGCCTCTTGTACTAAAAATACCTCCATCATCACGCGAGAGATGCGTGTCTCTGGTCACTATCACAAAAGTATATAACCTAAATATATAGTCGTATATTCAAACTATATCATTACAATTAACTTGACGGTATTTATATTTCAAATTTAGCCCATTGAAGAAATCTGTATCTGGTAACACTAAAATAATCTAATTTATTTCTCCGTTTGATATATGTGATAATCTTCTGTTCAAATTTTTTCATTCCTTACAAAGCTCTTTCTGGAATTAATTGCAAAGATGTAATATACTTATATATAATCATTTTTATCTTTTAACTATCTGACCGCTCATTATACTAGTAATCTATCTGACGGCCAAATCATCGTGGTTTAATAATTAACCTTTCTGTCATATAGCAGATACTACATCTAATTTGCAGCCAAACCTTTTCCTCATTCAATCTTCGCTGAAGGAGGAGGATCTTCCTCATTCAACATTATTACCATACTTACTTTAAATCAACCCAGTTTATGTATTTTAAATGTCTTACAAAGG
Organism: Trachelipus rathkii; assembly: GCA_015478945.1. Classification (NCBI taxonomy): domain Eukaryota; kingdom Metazoa; phylum Arthropoda; class Malacostraca; order Isopoda; family Trachelipodidae; genus Trachelipus; species Trachelipus rathkii. The sequence goes on from JABUQX010056648.1 coordinate 20,998, forward strand.
TGGTTATTTGTTGTACTATCTCTTACTTGAACTTAGCACTGAGAAGTAGTGTGGGGCCCTAATTATAGGTTTATTCCCTATAATCCTGTTGAGTTCCTAAAAATACATATGTGCTTCTCAGAGTTTTGACATTTCTCACTAGAATTATAAGGGTAATTTTAATTATTATATAATTAATTAATGCTTATATCATTCGACCTATTCTTGCTGGAAACGTGTTCTCATTCAGTATAATTATACCATGTGTCGTGAGATAAATAATAGAGGCTGCCTTTTATTTCAGACCTGAAAACTATTGTCCTAATAAGCTTTGCTCTAATATTTACTCCATCTATCACCATTATCATAATAAGTTTTTCACGGACTTTTTACAAAAATATCTGTGATTACATCCTAGAGAGCATACGATTTTTTGTACCAACTCATTCAATTCTTATCCTAATCTTACCTCTGATCGCCAATTTGTCCTATCTATTGCGATAGTATATAATAATAACCATCTGAACACATATCGTTTTACTCATCATCCTCTTCCGTTCACTATTCTATATTTCAATTAAATTAGTTTATCTCTATTATCTTCCCACTTGTCTCTTGTCTCTTGTCGGCTTTGTGGATCGTATCAAATATTATATCTTTTCTCTCTTTGACCTTCACATTCTCTCCTCGCGAGTTCACTTCGTCCTGCACTCCCTCTTATATTCGCAACATTTGGAATTTTGAATCTTCACTCTCGACTATCCTTTGCCAACTTGAGCAACATAAACTATTCTATCTCTGAAACCGCTTACTGACCAGAGCTGGGCACCGCGGACTTTGATTTCGAAACTTCTTCTCTTCTAGAGGCATATATAATATACTTTCTCTCTCTAACTCATCTTCTTTTCCGGTCGTTCTATGATCAGTTGCTGTAGACGGCCATCGTTCATTACCGCTCCTTAAATCAATAAACCTCCGGCTTATGTGATATACCTTAAAATCATCGGGTGTAGTCTTACCCGACTCAACTATCTTTCCACGACTTCATTAATGATTCTTCTCTCTATAAACTCATCAAAAATCCTTTCCGCTTTAAAGGAGTCCAACGCATCGTCAACTCGTCTCGACCTCGCACAAGACTCATCTATTGCTTTACTATATAGTATTGAGAGAAACACATGTAAAATAACAACCTTTTGTGTCCAAAGACAGAAAATAAGGTGGTCTCTTAATATTTCTATTCGTGATGCGATCTTAACCTTGCGCATAGCATATATTAAACACATATACATTATTTAATTCGCGAAACGTTCATTTGTGCAAGAATTCAATTTATATATTTTTCCTCACCATGCCATAATGTCTAATATTTCAAATTTCCTTACTCTTTCAACTAGACATATATCTTGTTCCAACAACGAATCCCAATAACATCCCCTAGAAAAACACAAAACCCTTCGTTGTATCACACAGAACATGTGGCCAGTTGGGGGCTAAATGTCTCTGTCCATCACTCACTGAGTATCATTACTATAAAAACACAACAGTATACTCATTACTTTTCATGTTTCCCGCACACAAACACAACATGTATAACGTAAATATAATGGAGAATTATTTTTAAACCTCTTATATAAATATTGTTCTAGGCTGAACCATCATGATGATTACTGCCTACGATCGTCTCTCACACTACTTTCAGATTTCAATAATAATAATAATAATTCATATATAATGCTCTTTAGTCAACTTACTAATTAATTATATAATGGAAGTCGTATAAAGTAATTACATGATCAAGGAATAATAGATCACCTACATACATAAGGCATTAAACGAATCGCCCTTATGAAATAAAAACAAAAGAATTTCTGGACAAAATTAAAAGAACTGGAATTTTATTATTTAGGATATAACTAATATGTGAGATAGTGCTTATCCACTTACACACAGTTCATCCTTTTATGAAAAGATGGTAATCTAGGGTATTATTCATTCTATATCATCCATTTACTCTATACTCCTCTAACCTATAATTCTTCTTCACAGTCTCTACATTTATCTATTTGCATAATATACAATTACAACTCACCTCTTCTTTAACTTATCATGATCGCTTTAATAGCTAATCCACCTTCACCGACGAATCTATTTTTCTCAGTGACTCTCTGATAGCTAATCTCTCTATACTCTAATTTCTTTCACTGACTCACTAATAGCTAATCTCTTTCACTGATTATCTATATGTACTTATAACCACTTAGGTAAGGCCCGGTACACACTCTCATTTTCTATTCTCACGTTTTCTATTGTTTTATCTTTGACTTTACACACTTCCAAAGGAGATGACATCGGGCTAGTCGGTATACTTAAATTTGTCCTCTGACTATTGAAGTTATCCCCTCAACTCTGGTTAGAAATTTTAAGATAAAATATATTAATAAATATAAATAATATAATTAAATATATAAATTAATAAATATATATTAAATATAATAATTAATTATATTATAAATATATATATAATATATATATAATAATAATTAAATTAATATAATAAAATAAAATAATGATATAGCAATATATGGTGAGTAATAATAAATAATATCGCTAATAATTGTAATAATAATCCCTAATATATAAATCCTATATATAATTAATATTACCCTTAATAATTATATATTACCTAACCTATAATAAATAAATATATAATACCTAAATTAATTTAAATAATAATACATAATAATAATAATAATAATAATAATAATATATATAAATTATATAATAATTAATAAATAATAATAAAATTAATATATATTAATAATAAATAATATAAAATTAATATAATATAATAATATAATAATAATAATTAATTAAAAATAAATTATATATATTAATAAATAAAATAATTAATAATATACTTAGTAAATTAAATAAAATTATGCTTTTGTTGGTATAATATAATCAGCTTTACACTATTATCATATTATAATATTTTAAATAATGTAAAACAAAAACTAAAAAATTTAACAAAAGTAATTTTAATTAATAATATAAGTAAATAATTTAATATAATTATTTAATATGTTTTATATTGCTGTTTATTATTAATATTATATTAATATATAACTGATAATATATTAATAATATTATTAATTTTAATATTAACTGAATTATTTATAATACAGTCATAATTACGCTATATAATTTGTCAATATTGGTTGTAATGAAAAGAGAAACCGCCATGGAGTGAAATATTATTTAGGAAGTAAATTCTTAATTAATATAATATAAAATAATATATAATAAAAAATATAAATAATAATAATAAATAATAATAAATTAAATTAAATAATATATAATAATAATATAAGTAATAATAATGTGATTTTTAGATTTATATATATAAAATCAATTACATATATAATACAGAAATATTTCACATTATAGAGAAGAAATTTACCCTTTAAATAACTGATAGTGGTGACGGAACTTCTTGAAAGTTAATATTCTGTTATTTCGAGTATACAGAAAATCATTAATATCATAACTACTACTACATAAATTATATAATAAAATTCATTTATTCAGTAAATAAATCAAAATATAATATGAAATAATAATCAATTAATTGTATAATATCTTAAACTTAAAAAAAGTATAAATAATCACATTAATAATAATTATTAACACTATGATATGATAAATATAAGTAAAGTAATCTAATTATGTATTCACAATGATAAATGCTAAATAATAATGATACATCCAGAGTGTAATCTATAAATTATATGAAGAGATAATAGAGAATGAGGGAGAATCAGATAAATTAGACATATATATATAATAATTAATAATAATAATAATTAAAATGAGTGATAAAACATTATTCCAATAATATAATCACTATATAATATTGGATTAACTGAATAACCAAGTTCTAAATAATATAAATAAAATATAACTCACGTGATACAAATGTACAATGATTGTATAGAGAGAAACATTATTATATTAATTTTGATATTATGTATAATACTAAAAATCAAGAGTTTAGAATGATATATTATATATATAGAATATATACTATAATAATCTATTAACTTAGAGAATTTGATTCATATTGAGTATATTCACTGATTATTGATTATCTTGACTATCAACTATGGTACTTTATATCTAGTTCATAGATCATTCATTAGATTGTATATTGTACATTATTATTCCGGAAAAAACACAGAAATAATCCACTTACCGCTGCAAAGAGCTAACTTTAATTTTCTACTGATCATTTATTAATTCATAAGTTCGTTAATATCGACGAACTTTACTTATTATTATTATTATCTCTATTATTATTATTATTCCTATTTATTTATTTAGATTAGATTACAAAAAGATTCCTTTTTATATTATTCTTAATTTTAATTGATTTATCCTAAAAATAATTGTAATTTCAAATTAGTAATGTTATTGATTTAGTTCACAACTGCCTAAAAAATACACATATATTCACTCACGAAACTATTTATTGGATATATTAATTATATCAGAATTTTTTTGGTATTTTATTTATTAGAGGATTGAAATCAATATGTATTAATATTAATTATATTCTGACTGGAGTTATCTCGATTGTTATTCATTATTATATATCATAGGTATCCACATTAATTATTCAAATTTGATACTAATATTAACTCCATCTGAGAGATTATTAATGTGATTCTATTTATTATTGAGTAATCATAATTATTAGTGAGTATTATTACTTCTTATATTTCATCCGCTATATTTTACACAAAAAGAATCTTATCATAAAAAATTTTATTTACAGGAGCATACAACCTTTTCAACTTGGGAAAAATTACTTTTTTTTAGATAAGTAAATTTTTTTTATTGATCTCGAAATTACTAATATTAATGTAATATAATTTTAATTATTACTGATTTGATTATTATTATTATTAAATATTATTCACTTAATATTATATCACATATTATATTATCTAATTATTATTATTTAGTATATATTATTATATTATATAATATATAACACTCTTATTATCAATAATAATTATATACTAATAAAACTAGAAAGTATATAATATATTCATCAAAATTCTCGATAATTAATTTTATCTTCACTATAATTAGTTTGACAAATTTATTTATATTTTGATCATCTATTATAGTTTAAAATTAAAAATAAAAATTTGTTCTGTATAATTATTATTATATTTATTGAGCTAATATACTAATACTAATTATTATTAAAAAACTAAATTATCCATTTCCTTTATCCTTTTTCTTTTCTTTTAACAATTATATAGAGGCTTCAGTAACTAAAATCATACAGTTTTATATCACAGTTCACACATTTCTCACTTAATTGTTTATATGTACATTTCTTTTTCTGTCCTCTCACACGTGCTTCTTAATTCCCATCACTTTGCTTCTTTACTCACACTTCTATATTCTATCTCCCTCTGAAGTTCTTCTCATTCGACCTTGGTTACTCTTCTTGACTTCTTACTCATATAACTTGTGTTACTCACTCTAACTGTATCACTTCGTATCTTGTTCGCGCGTACATTCTTTCATTCTATCCTATTCTCTTTACACTCCTCATCAATAATCTTTACATCTTTCATATCTTACTACACTATATTTTTCGAGTTATCAATTATTATTATTATTATTTCACTAATATTATCGCTATCAATTTATTTTACGAGTAAATTTTATATGACGTAGGTTTAATAACAATCTATTTATCATCTTATAATATATTTTATTATATAATTAATTATTATTTATAAATAATTTAATTCGAGTATGATAATAATTGTGAAGTCCTATCATTATCTTTATCAACTCCCTTAAGATCACTTTTTTTATATCTTTATTCAATATATATATATCTTCTTTCATAATCATATAAATAAATACTGCATAAATAAACCTTTTATTTTTTCTTTTTTCCATGTTATCTTACTTCTTCTTAGATTCAAGTCTTCTTAACCTCATTAACTTATCTATCTTCTTCTATTTTCATCTCTATTTTTCATTTATCCACACTTTTCTTAAAAAATCTCTCTTCTTCTCTCTCTCATCCTACTAGAAATAATAATCTTCTTCTGAGCATTGTCTTATGTTACGTGATGCATTTGAAACTTCGGTCGCGTAATCTCTTTCTCATATCTCACTTGTAACATTTATCTTCTTCCTTCCTTTTCTCTTGCTTATACTTCTTATTTTCAATGATTCTTAAGTGAACTCTTATATCTATGCTATCAAAATTCAAATACTTCGATACGTTGGAAATCAATCTAAAAACTTTTATATCTATATCTTTACATAATATAATACCTTACATTATATCTATAATACATAATAACTAATCTTATAACTTGAGGATACTATTTAATAACTTTCTAAATCTTCTCATTCTTAAAATTTCACTTTCTATCTAATATATTCTATCTTCAATTAACAATATAATTAGTTTCCCTCTAAACTTTTTCCTACTCTGCACCTTTCTGACTTCTTCTTCTTCTTCCCGATCTCCATCTTACACGGGAATCTTTCGACCTTGCTGACTCTCCGTACTTTCTTCTCTCGACTCCATTCTCTACAGCGATTTCTCGCACTTCTCTTCTTCTTCTTCTTCTTCCCTCTTCTTTTCTTCTTCCGTTCTCGCCTCTTCCTCCGACTCCACTTGCACAGAGTTTTCGACTCCGACTCCGACTCCGACTCCGGGAAAATTGCACGACTCCACGACTCCGACTCCACGACTCCGACTCCGACTCCGTAGCCCTGGTTTATATGCTGATAAACCTTTAAGTCATTATCGTTTTTGTCATTTGTGCTTATGCTCGATAAGAAATGCTCACCCAGTTTTAACGTTTGTTTACAAACATTTTGAATCAGCTGTTGTAATGGACCACGTGGTTTTGGAATAAACAGAAATAAAAAAATAACAAATGGTTTAATTTACAAATAATTGATCAGCTATTGTGATGGAGTTTATCGATTTGGAAGAAATTAGATTTAAAGCTAATTTTATTGAATGAAACATTCATCAAACCAAACGGACCTACCACGCCGCCATCTTGTTTGTTTACATTTATTCATAAGCACGTCTTAAATTCGGCAAGCACGGGAAATAGCAACCTTACAGAATTTTGGAAATTCCTTAAGTTTGCTGAGCATTTTTCAAAATTTGCTCCAAATTTGACAAAAACGAACGCAAACTCGAGCATTTCTTACGTTTCGTAATAACAAATGCAAAAACGAAAACGGCTTTACTTTATACGTTTCACATTTAAGTAAAAAATTTACTAATTCTTCAAAGCGAAAATTATAATATCAGGCATGTTACAATGGAAATAAACTTCAACAGGTTTAGGGCAAAATTTATGATCTAACAGTGCTTAAACCGTGGATCAGAGTCAGCCAGATATTATTGTATGCAAACTTAAAAATATATAATAATATATGGTACCTATGAGGTTCATCTAAGACAACAATAAAACAAAAAAACTATAATAGCCTAGGTCCATAGTCACAGGCTCACAGCAATAGAAGCAAATATGCTAAAGTTGTTGTCGATACTATGACTAAAGTAAAGCACTTATTTATTTATTTTACTATAAGGTTGTGGTAAAGCCTTAACATCAGCACCACTTAACAAATATTTTTATAAAAAAAATCTTTGTATTTAAATCATAAAATTAATATGAGATTAAAATATAAGTAAATGAATATACAGTATGAAAATAATATACATATGAAACAAAAATAAGACAAAATAAAATAAAGTAAAATAAAGTAAAATAAATATATACATACATGTAATAAAGTTCAAACATATTTATAAAAAATAAATGAAAATAAAAGAAAATGAAATAAGCTAAAGTAAAATAAAATAAAATATGGATAAGTCATTATAAAATAAAACCAATAACTTACATATGAAACACAAAAATAAACAAAATAAAATAAAATAAAATAAAATAAAAAATAAGATAAAATGAAATTTAAGAAAAGAAAAATAAAATAAAATTTAAATAAAAAATAAAATGTATAAAAAATACTCAAAAATACTAAATACAGCTATACCCAAATATAATAGATATAAACTTGTTTGTGAAAACTAGTAAATATATAAAACGAGAAAATAAAAGAAAAGAAAATGAAATAAAACAAAAATAAAATAAAATAAAATACGGATACATCATTATAAAATAAAATAAAACTTTATAAAATAATACATTTGTAAACTGGCCCTATGTGAGGAGTGCTCATTTAATATATCTATTTTAACTGTCAAAATATATTTCTCTTAAATTTCTATTAACTTATATAAAGATTATACAAACTTACAATTAATGAGATTAAAAGGATTACATGCACTTTCCTAAGATTCCTGTTAAATTCTATAAAAATTTTAAAAATTTTAAAAATAATAAAAATTACGAAGTGTGCGTATAATGCCGTATATACAAAGGACGAGGGAATGGAAGAATTTAGCCAACCGATATTTCACAAAACCAGGGTTTAAAAAACTCTCTAAAAAATTATGCAACAAAAAATTTTTTTTATTTAAAATATGAATATAAGTTATAACACAGAATAAATATATTTCTACTATGAATATAATAAAAGTACGAAAATATATAAATTAAAAAAATGAATATAATAATGTTGCGCATATATATATATATATATATATATATATATATATATATATATATATATATAGTATATATATATAAAAAAAAAAAAAAAATATATATATATTATATATATATATATATATATATATATATATATATATATATATATATATATATATATATATATATATATATATATATATATATATATATATATAAAGCGTTAATCCGTTAATTAAATCGTTAATTTTTTCGTTAACCTTTCGTTAATTTCGAAAAAAATTAACGGTCTATTAACGAGTTAAAATTTTCCCTACATCCGTTAACCGTTAACTTAATTCTTACGAGTTTATAAAATATTTTCTTATCAGATTTTAAATTGTATTAGATTCGATTTCGATAAGAGATAAACTTTTTTTTCTTCAAAATTTTCTAAACGCTCCTCTCAATGGCTCAAATGTATTTATATTTACTCGGTTATTAATCCAGTTTAGTAATGTTTAACAGGTTCGAGTTTTGAGGGAATGACGTGCCGACACCACCCCGTTCACATAATTTCATATCTTAATACTAGCACTTTCCCTCAGTGTTGGAAGGACAACACGTCCAACCTATTCCGAAAAAAAGCCGCTCTTGATTTAACTATCGCCCGCTCTCATCATTCTATCTAAGATCTTTTTTGAAACTTCTCAACCCTACTTCTTAGACCATCTGACTTATTCTTCTTTTCCGATCGCTAATGGCTTTTGTTCAAATCGCGATATATTTCCTTATTTAACCGATTTATGGTTTTCCTCTCTTAGAACTACTAGCAGACTTAGTGGCGCTTGATATATCCAAAGCATTTGACCGGGTATAACACGCGTCACTTGCTCTCCGCGGTCCTCCTTCCTCCTTCTTCTTGCTTACTACTTTATGTCTAGCTTTCTTTCAAGTCGCTAAACATCGGCTATGGTTGATGGAGCGACTTCTTCTTCTTTTTTCTGTCAATTGTGGAGTCTTCAGGGTTTCGTCTCATCTCCTACTTTATTCCCATTAATGATCTTCACCTGCACACATCTAATCCTCTATCCACTCACATGCCGATGACTCGACCCTTCATTCTTCAACTCATTTCAATTTGCCCCTCTTTACTTCTAGAATTGCCTCTTCGTTTTAATCTTCCGATTCTATTCTCGCTGCTAGATAGAATTTGTGGGTGGGGTCAGAAATACCTTTGTGAAATTCAATTCTTTAAAACCCAACTTACAAATCTCCCTCTAAAATACCTTCTAACTTTCCTATCTTTTTTGACGGTTCTCTTTCTCTCGTTCTCCTGTTGACAATATAAACATCCTGGCCTTAACATAAAAAATGTCTTGGAAACCTCACTTCAAACGGTTGCTGGGGCCGCCTCAAAGAAACTGGAGAGTTCTGTTTAGACTGCGAGACTTTTTCCTCTTCTCAGTTACTCCAGCTATACAAGGGTCTCATCCGGCCTTGTATAGAGTACTGTTCTCATATCTGGGGGGCTCTGGTTTAACCCGGCTTTTGGACAGGGTTGAGTCAAAGCCAAAAGCTTATAAACTGTTATGTACTTTCCAGTTCACTTGAACCTCTATCTTTGCGGCGCGATGTTAGTGCTTTATCTCTCTTCTATAGGTATCGCAGCGGCAGGTGTTCGAGGGAACTTACCACTCACGTACCACCACTCTGCCGACGCCCTTCTAGTAGCACAAGGGGTGCTGTATCTGCGCACGAGTTTTGTGTAGATATTGGTAACTCCAGGTTAGTTCGTTTGCTGCGGTGTTTCCTTTTTCCTTCCACCACTGTTCTGTGGAACTCTCTTCCCTGTGTTTCCTGCTGAACTTAATCTCCTCACTTTAAAGCCTGCGTCTATGTTCATCTGCGTACAATTTGCGCTAGCGGATGAAATTTTGGCGTGCAACATACCCTCCTTAAGTAGGGGCCTAGTGAGTGGCGGTGATAGCTGGTAAAGAAAAAAATGAAGACGGTTAACGTTAACGATTAACGTTACCCGCTAAGCATTCTTTACCGATAAACGCTTTAATGATTAACGCCGTTATCAACTTGTTAACGATTAAGAACGACGTTAACTTTACGGTGCCCACCTGTATAATATAAGTATATAAGGCGTTATTATATAGCAGCATATAGCAGCAAAGAGCAGCACAGGTTAAGATAGCATAGTATATATATATATATATATATATATATATATATATAATATATATATATATATATATATATATATATATATATATAGTAGTATATATATATATATATATATATATATATATATATATATATATATATATATATATATATATATATGTCCATTTGGGACCCTTTAGTAAACCACATTCCTCAAAATAATTTATGCTATGTAAAGTTGGTAAACCTGTGAAATAAATGCATTTTAAGATTCTGAATTTGCAATAAAATTTAAAAAGAAATATTTTTTTGTTTTTTGTGCTTCACTGAAGGCATATGAAAATAAATAAGCTTATATATAAGAGCAAATATATAAAGATATATATATATATATATATATATATATATAGATATATATATATATATATATATATATATATATATAAGTATTGTATATATATATATATATATATATATATATATATATATAGATGGTCAGATTTTTTTAATGCTCTCACAGTATGTAACTAGAGACCGGCAGCTCCTACAGTAAAACAACAATTATATATTTGGAATCAGCGAAAATTTATCTTCTAGATTTAATCTTTTTTTTTTTTTTGGCTGATTCAGAAAAAGTAAAATTATTTCCCCGATGAGGGGCTCGAGCCGCCTGGGGGACAGAGGGGGAC